>JAJMEC010000091.1:0-71400 GCA_030573955.1 Yamadazyma triangularis | reverse complement strand
TCATTATTACTCGAAATTCTGATTACTCAATGGTGATGATTTATTCACAGTAGGACTGTTAGGTTTAGATTTATTACTATTAGGGGAATTATAGTCCACAGAATTAGCATTACTCATTGATCTAGCATAAACGGTTCCTTCTTTAGAGGAAACACTGTGTTGAGAATGGGGAGAAGTCACATACTGTGAATTTTGACCATTAGTATTGGAAGTTTGTGGTTGTTGTCTATAGGGAACGGAAGTGGCATTTGGTGATGGTTCAAATGGACTAGCAACCGTGGGTCCTCTATACAGAGCCTGATCACTATTTCTTGATTTAGACATAGAGGGTCTATTTGATTTTTGTTGTTGTTGTTGTTGTTGTTGTTGTTGTTGTTGCATCTGTTTTTGTGGCCGTTGATTATATGATCCTGGTGATGGATTAGACATGATGGAAGCATTTCCTTGTGGCATTGGGAATTCAGGAGTCGGAAGTGATGGCTGTTGTGGTTGTGGTTTTTGTGGTTTTTGTTGTTGTGGCTGTTGTGGTTCTTGTTGTGGTGGTGTATCACGAACAGTGGGTACAACCATAGGAATATCTGAATTATCATTTAATAATCCTGGAATATGATTCAATACTAAATCTAATTGCAGCAAAGCATCACCAACTTGATCAAATCCTTTGGAAGATATTTTTAATATCCATCTATAATTGAATATTTGATCACGATAAAAGTTGGATTCTTCTTGGGATTGTGCAGAAGCAAATAAAAGCCCAGCAAAAGTACCTATTAATGTAAAATTAGATGCTGATGATGAATGCCAAAAGGAATGAATATGTTCTGGTTTTAGATCTCTAACAAATTCTATAGATGCCATTAATCTGGTATTAGCAGCTGAACGACATACGGAAATTAATTCTTGTGGTGGAGGTTTATCAGCTATAATTTGATGATAAATAGCTGTAATGATCTTTCTGTGGAGGGTTAATTCTGTGGCAAAATAAGCTAATTGTAAATAACCATTGGAACATAATTTCCGGGGTTGAACTGAACTCATTTGTAATTCTACTGGTAAAGTATGATACCAGTTTCTTAATTTTAATTGAATAGGCTTGGCTAATTTTAGAATTTCCCCAACATCATCTTCAAGGGAAATCATAGCTCTCATGGAGTAAAATTTGGCTAAAATTTCTGATAATATCATTGATAAATCAATTAAACACATGAAAATCCGTTTCCCATTATCAATATCAGAAGACCCTTCTTTTAAATCACCATCTCCATGTTTTTCAGGGAAATCTTCTTCAGCAAGAGAAATCACTATCCAATTCATTTCATTAATATGAGATGGACGAGAGTTCTTTAATGAAAGCCATTTATCTTCCATATAAACAGCCCAAGCCAATCGTTTACGTAAACCTCTCTCCCATTTAGGTAATTTCCATGAAGTACAATCTAAGCCTAAACCTAATTCTTCAGCCAAGGCAATAACTTGAGAACATAATACCCAATCACTGTAATCTAGATCACTGACTTTTTGACTACTACTATTAGGATTACCATGGTTAAGATCATTAGGACCTTCATTATTATTATTATTCCCCACACGAACAATATGTTTACATTGAAGTAACAACAATCCCGCTTGAACAGCACTTAATTTTGGTCGTTTAAGAATCTCCAATAAATAATTATTCAAGCCAATTTTTAATATCAATTCCACATTTGGTTTTGGGAACCTATTCAACAGTGGATCATAATCCCACCATTGAATTGCCAACACATACACAGCAGCTAAAAGTGGAGCACTGAATTCTCTATGAGTTCTAGAATATTTTTCAAGAAAGACTTTTTTATGCAAAATAGGATAAGAAGGATGGACTATGCGGAAGTATAAATCAATCAAGATTTGACCATGAGGAGCTACAAATTTTTCAATAGTATCAACGTCATTAGACATGGATTGATAAGATTCAGGCGATTGATCGTCTCTTAAAACAAACTGAACATCATTACTAACTTTTCTTAAGGATATAAAATCACTTAAGTTAACTTGTTCAATTCTACCACTAGAGTTACCCCCTTGTGATGACGTTGAAGAAGGAGGACCTGGAGTTTGGGTTGTTGCTCTATTTTGAGAGTCTATTATTAAGTTTAACAAGTTAACATCATAAATGTATGAAGTAGGACCCACGTAGAAACTTGATCTGGGGAATTGTAATGATAATGTCTTCTTTAAAAGAGAATTATTCATAGAAGAATAATCTTGAACTGGAGCAACATCTCTTATTGGAACATTTGGAGCAACTATTCTTGGTTTGTTAGTTACAGGAGCTGATGGTGGTGATTCTATCATGGGATCATGTTCCGAGACAGTTGAAGATAATCTAGTTTTCTTATTAGCCGGGATTTCACTTCCTACGGGCTTTCTTTTAACTGCCTGACCCACATAGGTACAGGATAAAGATTTAGCTTCACATTGTACACAATTAGAAGCTCCAGGAATAATAACACATTTGGTTTTCCTTCTTCTACAATGATCACAAGGCCGTCTGGTTTTAGAGTTCTTGCTTATAGCAGGATTGGAATGATTCATTAGCAGGTGGTGTTGAGAATGGATATCGTTATTAGTGGCGTGATGTTGAAATCCAGATGTGTTATCAGTGTTAATGTCGTTGTTGTTGGTAGCGTTGTTGGTAGTGTTGTTGGCAGTATTGTTGTTATTATTACTACTATTACTACTACCATTGCCATTACCATTACCACTACCATTACCATCAGCTTGTGCACCGTACTTTACAGAAGTATCGTCAGTGGGATGAGGCAGCAAACCAGAAGTACCCATATTAAAAGAATGTGATGATTGGTGGGATGCATTAGTGGGAATAGATTCAGACTTTTGATCTATATCTTCTGGGGTAACATGGTTTTGATATTGTATAGAATGGACAATGTTATTAGTAGGAGTAGCTCCCTGTATAGGAGGAGAACCAAAGTTCATATCATATAGAATATCATTATGAGGATCCATCAACATAGAAGAAGACCAATTATGATTGATAAAATCACCATTTTCATCAATAAAGTGATTAGTATTGGTGGTAGCATGATTTTCAGAACTCAGAAAATGGTTTAAGTTTGAAGAAGTATCAATATTATGAGAATGATTATGGTCTCCGTGAGGGGATAATCCCCGACCTGCACCACTCATGGTTAGAACGACGTTTACACGATTACTTCAAGTTATTTGGGCACTATTGAACAGTTGAATAGGTTTATTCACAAGTGTTGGATTATGTTATAGTTTGAAATATTGAGATAACATGTGGTTTATACACGACGTAGACGGCACGGCAAGGGAGGATGGTGGTGGGAGTGGTGGTAGGAGTGGTGGTAGGAGTGGTGGTAGGAATGGGGCGAGGGGTGGAGAGAGCGGGATGATATTAGCACGACCATGGACCGAGTATGATTTTACATTGGCACCACGCCCGTGGTATTCCTCACCGCCGTCGTACAGTCATCACATCTCGTTCAGTTTTTTTTTCTTTGGTTTCTCAGAACTTCATCCTTCACCACTACATTGAATGATTGTACTATGTCTAATAACCCGATCAAAATACTCAGGACCGTTCAGCAAGTCAGACAATGGAGACTACAGAGTCTACTTAAACAGGAAACTGTAGGATTTGTGCCGACAATGGGAGCTTTACACAAAGGTCATTGTTCATTAGTTGATCAATCATTACGAGATCATCATAGATCTATAGTATCTGTATTTGTAAACCCATCACAATTTGCCCCTCATGAGGATTTGAATACGTATCCTCGGACTTTGGACACAGATATGGAGACATTATCAACATTAAGTCATGGGGATAAGAAGGTAGATGCAGTGTTTATTCCTAAACCTACTGAGATGTATCCATCAGGAATCACTACTGAAGTATCACAACAAAAGGGAGCGTTTGTATCAGTATTAGGATGTTCTGAACAACTAGAAGGGAAACAAAGACCTCAGTTTTTTAGAGGTGTTGCTACTGTTGTTACCAAGTTATTGAATGTAGTTCAACCTAGTCAAGTATACTTTGGTCAAAAAGATGCTCAACAATGTGTAGTGATTAAGAACTTGGTAAAAGACTTGTTAATTAACACTGAAGTTAAAGTATTACCTACCACAAGAGAACCTAATGGGTTGGCGATGTCTTCGAGAAACGAATACCTTAGTGGTGAGACTAGAGATAGAAGTGCAATGATTTATAGATCATTAACTATGGGGAAACAATATTATGAAGACATGTCAAAAACAGGAAATGGAGTTCCTCTGAAAGATATTTTGGCAAAAGTAGAAGCTACAATGAAGGAAGACTTTGAAGGGTTTGAACTTGAATATATAGCTGTGAGTCATCCTGAAAGTTTAGAAGATTTGGAGGTGGTAGAACCTGGTGTTGGTGCTATTGTGTCTACAGCAGTGAGAGCTCCAAGAGCAGATTCTTCAGGAAAGGCTAGACTTATAGATAATGTTGTTCTTCATTAAAATCATGTAAATATTTAAATAGTAATGGATGAAGGGTTGTTTGGTGGAGTATTTTAAATTCCTAATATGTTTCTTAATCCGTCATAAAGATGAAGAAGAAGAAGAAGAAGAAGAAGATGAAGATAAAGAGATGAAGATGAAGAGATAAAGATAAAGGTAATACTATGTTGATATAATACTATGTTGATATAATACTATGTTGATATAATACTATGTTGATATAATACTATGTTGATATAATACTATGTTGATCTAATACTATGTTGATAATGATATAGTCATAATGATATATATATGATCCACTTTCTATATACTTATATCCCCTTAAATCGATTGACTTTTTTGATTCTATTACCATTCTCTTCTCCATTATGTTGCTTACCTATTTTTACATCCATAAGCTGCTTATACTTAACTCTATCCTTATCAAGTGAAGCTTGAAAACTATCTTTATCAATGTAATTAAAGTCTATTTCTTCAAGATACTTGGATTTCTGTCCCGAAGCCATATCATAAAACACATACCCATACTCAAGAAGCCACATAGGATCAACACTAGTAACACAACTCATATACTCTTTTGTGGTCAATATTAACTCATGATATACCACAAAAGCCGGGGCCAAATCAGTACCTCCATTAAGAGCTGATGTTGGGTGCAAATACATCCTCATAAAGTTATGCCGCAAATGGATGTATTCGGCTTGTCCTGACAGACTTAGATTCATTTTCAGAAGCTTTGCTGCTTGGTTATAAAATGAAGCACATATACAACGTCTTATGTCATCGTCGTTTTTAGAAGATAATACAGGGAACTTGAGCTTTTTCATAATCAACAATACTTGATTCTTAATATCTCTAGCTCTTAATAAGGATCGATTATTGACAAAGTTTTTACCACACCAAAAAGCTAACTTAGCCAAGGTCATTTTGGGTTTCTTTAATTGGGTTTCCCATTGATTATAAACATTTAATAAAGTTAAATGATCCGATTCTGCTATAGCAAATTTCTCCCTTACAGAATCAGCTTCTGCAGCTCTTTCTTTGGGTCTATGGAAAATATTAGGCACTGATAACATTGAAACAATAGTTATAATATCCTGTGAACAATGGAACTGTGGTTTTACTGATAAAATGATCAATTTTGCTAATGAAGGTTCCATGGGGAATTGATTCATTATCAGACCAGTTTGGGTCAATTCACCGAGATTATTAAGAGCCCCAATACTCCATAGATCATACAAAGAATAGCTTAAAATGTCTTTAGGTGGAGGATCTAAGAATGGAAACTTATTCACATCACTAACTCTTAGGGATTTCAATATTAACATGACATTATTAAGATTAGTTCTTTGAATTTCTGGAACTGGAGTTAAGTTCATTTGCTCATTACATTCTTTCTCTGAGTATAAACGATATGCTACACCAGGTCCAGTTCTACCAGCTCTACCACTTCTTTGTTGAGCATTAGCCACTGAAATAGGTATTGCTTGTAAAGCATCCATTCCTAGCTTGGGATTATACACTTTAACTTTTACTAAACCCGAGTCAATCACATATTTAACCCCATCTACGGTTAAAGAAGTTTCAGCAATATTAGTAGCCACAACAACTTTTCTTCTCTTATTATTAGTTTTGTTGAATATTTTCTTTTGTAGATCTGAAGGTAATGTAGAATAAACAGGGAAAATATCTAATGGTGGAACATCTTCAAGTTCATCTAATTTCTCCTGAATCATTTCACAAGTAACTTCAATATCCTCTTGACCTGTCATAAACACTAAGATATCACCATCACTTTCTTTATTCTCATTGATGTTACTTAAATGGACGGTTATAACTTGCTTTACAGCAGTTTCAACATAATCATTGGATCCAGGACTGGTATGGAAAACTTCAACAGGAAAGGTTCTACCAGGAATAGTAAACTGAGGAGAGTTTCCAAAGAATGTAGTGAATCTATCAGCATTCATTGTGGCACTAGTGATGATAATCTTGATATCTTTACGTCTTTGTACTAGTAATCTTAGTAAACCTAATAAAATATCAGTACTTAATGATCTTTCATGAGCTTCATCCATTATGATACAAGAGTAATTATCTAAGTTAGGATCCACTAATAGCTCTTTAAGCAAAACACCATCAGTCATATACTTAATGACAGTTTTATCAAAGGTAGTTTTATCTTCAAATCTAATAGCATAACCAACATCATCACCAAGTGGACAATTCATTTCATCACTAACTCTTTTTGCAACTGACATTGCTGCCACCCTACGAGGTTGTGTACAACCTATTATTCGTCTAGGTTTGTTACTGATGATGTTAGAACCATATCCTTCTTCATACAAGTATTGAGTAAGCTGAGTAGTTTTACCAGAACCAGTTTCTCCAATGATAATAGTGATTTGATTATCTGAAATGAACTGTAGTAGCTGAGATCTAACAGTATATACAGGTAAAGACTTTCTTTGGTTATCTATAATGGCAACAGAAGGTCTTTCGTCTTTGATCTCAGGTTGATGTTTACTATTATCAGCTTCAGTGCTATCATCAACCCCCAATACATTCCCCAATTGAGTTCCTGTGAGATTAGATCTATCTTTAGCTTGTTGGGCTCTTTCCTTTTTGGATCTTCTTTCTTTTACAACAAGACTTCCTTGCTTTGCTGCTATTCCCAACTCTGAATTGGGGTTCTTAATAGGGTTGAAATCAGAAGCTATTCCTTTAGTAAATACACCGTTATTGTTCTGAGTTAAATTCACAGTTAAATAGTCTTTGGAATCTTCTAAGAATGGAGGAATGAAGAAATGGGCCATAATAGATACCTTTGATACATCATTCAAGTAAGAGTTTTGATGATCCAAATCATAATACTCACCAGTAGTACTATCAAAACCTCCACCAGTTTCGTTCACATTGAGTTTTCTTTTAGGCCGGGGTTTAAATGGCTTCCTTGAAGGAAGGCTATAAGTTTCTTGTTCTAGTTCAGTATTTATTTCTCCAGTATTCTGACCAAATTCGTCTGTCATATACCATTCTCTATCATTGTCTATGTCGAGTTCGTTTTTGAGTGATGCGTTGAGGGATTCATGGAACTCATTAGAGGGGGTGTTGATGTTTTCTTTCTGTGTAACCGGTTGTTTTGATATGTGGTTTTGGCGTTGGTCTCCAGCGTTATCTGTAATACTCTTATCACGTTGTCTATCCTCTTTTCTATCTCCTTTTGGCGGCGTTTGTACCTCCTTTTCAGACTCAACACCCTTAATCCTCAAAGCATCTTCCTTCTTTATCTTTTTGAACTTGAACGAAGGCTTTGGCTTGGGTTCACTTGGCGGTAAGTCTAGGTCATCATCAAACGATAAGCTTAATTGTGGAGCTGATTTAGTGGGTTTTGGAGGATTTTGTTCCAACTTAGGTTTCTTATGATCATTAAAAGGTTCAGAAGATAATTGTTCACTTGGAAGTTGCTCCAAAAGAGAGTATATCTCTTTGGAGAAGTCTTCATTAGGAAACCCCAATACTTTCGTATAGTTCACAAACTTAGACAATGAATGATTCTTGGAGTAGAAATTCGTCAATGTTTTGACAAAATTATCCGATATTGGCTTATTAAGTCCAGAAGAAAGTGTTATACGTAGTTTTTCTGCATCATTTGTTTCCTTAGAACCATCTTCCATGACGTCAAAGTTGAAGGTATTTGATACAATAATGAGATAAATCCATCGCGAATAGTGATGATGATTACTTTGTATATAAATGTCACTTTCAAAGCATTTCAGTGGTCATGTGCTTGCAATAATACATTTAACGCCGGCTCCTAGTACTGCAGATGAAGTCAGGTACCTTTATAAGTGTGTTCAAAGAATAGCGGCGGTGGATTTCTTCCATATAAGAAGAGATAGTGTTAATGATACCTATGGTAATATACTTAAAGTAGCGTTTGATACTTACAATAGGAAGGGTATGGATCTGTTTGTGGATCCGTTTGTGGAACTGTCTGTGGAACTGTCTGTGGAACTGTCTGTGGAACCTGCTTCCAATACATCACCTGAAACTACAAAACAAGATATAATAACAACGCTACAGCAGATATGTTCAGTGCCTCGGTTTCAATTCATTGATAATGACCAACGATACGTCAATAATGAAGTAGAGATTCCGTTTAACTATAAACTTACGCCAAAAGGACTACGATATGAAAATAAGTTTACTATAAGTTCATCAACATATAAACAACCATTTACAATGATAACACCAAGAGATCGAAGTGTTAGTGATTTCAAATCACAAATACGATTCAATTTTGAGAAGTTCACTAAGCTTGATATGATTCAGATAACTAGTAATAAGACCACGATATATAAGAAGTTAGTGTCACGGTGAAGGTTTAGGGGTGGTTTAGGGGTGATGATTTGAATGGTGATTTAGGGGTGATGACTTGAATGATAACTTAGAATGGTGTCTTAGAATGATGTCTTAGAATGATAACTTAGAATGATGTCTTAGAATGGTAATTTAGAATAATAGCTAAGAATAATAGCTAAGAATAATAGCTAAGAATAATAACTAAGAATAATAACTAAGTATATTAACTAAGAACGTGTATTAATATAAACGGGTTAATTTGTACTGTACTATACTGTTTTGATTTATTTATTCTATTTCATTTTATTTTATCTTATTTTATCTTATTTTATCTTATTTTATCTTATTTTATCTTATTTTATCTTATTTTATCTTGTTAAGGAAAAACTCATGACTTAACTAACTTATCTACCGACTCTAAATCATTTTCAAGAATTTCATTAACATAATTTAATCCTTTCTGTTGATTTAATAATAAATGTGAAACTTTCCTAATGAATTCTTCATTATTTTTATTATTAAATTTATTAGTATCATCACCTGATTGTAATTTATCACCATTTAAATTATTATTCATGGAATTAATAGATGAATTAACTTGAACATTCATATCTTCAGCTCTTTCTTTTAATATTGTTAATCTAGCAAATAAATCATTTAATTTACTCAAAGAATTATTAGGATCATTTAATTGAGTATTTAACATTTCAAATTGTCTAGCAATTTCTTCTTCTTCTGGTAATAAAGGATATCCTCTTAATTTTAATATTGCCAATACTGTAGCTAATCTTAATAATCTTCTAGATAATTTTAAATGATTATCTTTAGCCTTTTTTATCCTTATACTATTTTCTAAATCATGTTTAGATGATAATGCCGATTGTTTATCATTGATGCCATTTAATAAAATTCGGGATTTCTTAACATGCTCTAGTTGGGTTTCAATTCTTTGCGATACGTCTGAGAATGATGTTATTTTAACTGGATAATAATGATTATTAGGACGTTCTGACATTGCTTTATTCCAATCATCTGGTGATTCATTGGCTGGTCTTGGTTGATTTAATAAGATTTGTAATTCACTATCTTTTAACTTATTATAAAGATGGGTTTTTAAAACACAATTAGGTGAATTAGGATCCCATTGTTCTTTAAGTTTAACCAATTGATCATTTATAGATGGTGTATAGTTAGTTAATGCTTTATCTTGATCTATTAAAGATGATGATTGGGTAAATAATCCTTGGTTTTGTATTGGGGGTTGTGATTGTGATTGAGGTTGAAATGGTTGTTGTGGTTGTTGTTGCTGCTGCTGTTGAGGTGGTTTTTGTTGTCCAAACAATCCTCCAGTGTTGGAAGTGGTGTTATTAGATCCGAACAAGCCTCCAGAGGAGGTATTTGTTTGATTGTTAGAGCCAAATAAACCACCCGAGGTAGAGCTTTGTGGTTGGTTATTGTTACCAAACAAGCCACCGGAAGTAGAGCTTTGGCTTTGTGATTGGTTATTATTACCAAACAAACCACCAGAAGTAGAGCTTTGATTTTGGTTATTATTACCAAATAAGCCACCGGAAGTATTTCCTTGATTTTGATTATTACTTCCAAATAAACCACCGGAAGAAGCTCCTTGATTTTGACTATTTCCTCCAAATAAACCACCAGAGCTGGGAGCAGCAGGTTTATTACCAAATAACCCACCACCAGATTGGTTGGATTGTTGATTATTTTGAGAAGTGTTACCAAACAAACCACCACCAGAAGGTTGACTACTATTGTTATTATTTCCAAATAAACCTCCAGAAGTAGAGCTTTGGTTTTGGTTATTATTGCCAAATAAACCACCAGAAGTATTTCCTTGATTTTGGGTACTACCTCCAAACAAACCTCCAGAAGTATTTCCTTGATTTTGGTTACTTCCCCCAAACAATCCACCGGAAGAAGTTCCTTGATTTTGATTATTTCCTCCAAATAAACCACCAGATTGACTAGGTTGTTGATTATTTTGAGATGTATTACCAAACAAACCACCACCAGAAGGTTGACTATTATTGTTATTATTCCCAAACAATCCTCCACCAGAAGTAGGAGCAGCAGGTTTGTTACCAAACAAACCACCAGAAGTAGAACTTGGCGGTTGATTATTGTTACCAAACAATCCACCACCGGAATTGGTATTAGAATTTGGAGTAGTGGAACCAAAACCTCCAGCTCCAGTTCCTCCAGTATTATTTCCAAACAAACCTCCGCCGGAAGTATTACCAAATAAACCTCCAGACATGATTGGATTTGATGATGTTTATAGAGAAGAGTTTTCGACTTTGGCGCGAAAGAAGGAGAGAATAGAGAATAGAGAATAGAGAATAGAGAATAGAGAATAGAAAAGAGAATAGAAAAGAGAAGAGAGAAGAGAAGAGAGAAGAGAGAATAAAGACAAAACAAAAATAACAATATCCTATCATCGTTCTTATATTAATATGTTAGCATTTATATACAACAATCATGCATTATTTTGATCTTTTTGTTTTAAAAACTCTTTAGTAATGGATTTATCATTAGAAGTACCAGTGAAAATAGGGTTTTCATTTAAATGAACTTGTTCTTTAACACCAGGGATCTTTTTAGCCAATTTCAAGTTTTGGAAAACACATTTATTAAAGACTTTTTCACTTGATCTACAATGACCAAGGTATTGATTATTTTGTTCTAAACAATCATAATGTAATTTGAATTCATCGAAACAATGCTTATTTATATCTTGTAATACACTTATAGCACATCTAGTGACTCTTCTACCTTCTTTTAAACATTCCACTGTTCCTCCATTATTTTCATCTTTACATAATAAGAAATCATCATTATAAGGTTGACATCTAGCACCAATAAAGTATGATGCGGATAATAAAGGTGCTGAAGTGGCTCCTACTTCATCGACTTCTGGAATATCTTTTGGTAATGGATTTTTATCGACATTTTCCCATTCATGTCTTCCAATAAAGTATTGTCCCGTTCCCATGATTTTATGCCGAAACTGTATAAGTTATATAAAGATTTATTACGAAGTGAAAACGATGGTTCAAAATTTGAAATTAATGAGATTTTACTGGTGCTGAAACATGCGCATTTTCTGAGATGTACGCGTTTATTTCAGCATGCTGAAATATCAAGAACTGTGTCTATATGTATTTTATGATTATACAAGAGATGGATGCAAAATTGATTATATGCTAATAATGAGGATTAAAATATAAGGGGAAACAAAAAGAAAGGAAGTAAAAAGAAAGTAAAAAGAAACAAAACAAGACAAGACAAAACAAAACAAAACAATTTCATAATATCACTTGCTCTTTACCTTGTAGGATTTTCATAAAATTAAACAAATCAAATAATTGTTGAGATTTATTGGAAATGTCACTGGATTTAACCAATTGATTGTATTGTTTCATTAAGGATTTCAATTCAAAAAGTAAACTGTTGAATTTTTTAACATTAATTAATTGATGTTGATTTAATTCTATCAATTTATCTATATTGACAAAAAGATTAATCAATTGTTTAAAATTATCAATAATCATTGAATTCTCCACATTCAAATTAGATGATACGAAATTTAAATAATTTTCAAAATTATTGATTAAATTGTTAATAAATGATAAATTATTAATTTTAAATCGAATTATTAGGATTTTATAATTAAAATTTAATAAATCACTAAAATTTTCATTTAAGGATTCAAATAATAGATTTAATTTACCAAGATTATTATTAAATGCAACAAGTTGATTATTGATCATATTAATATGATTCATAGATCCATTTAAACTTGTTCCTAGTCTAATGAAATCATTAAAATTGGCATTTATCAATTCAATCAATTCATCATCCAACAGTTTATTTAATGAAGTTAATTCTTTAATCAAAAGATCAATAGAAGAAAATCGATAGTTTTTGAACAAAAACTCATCCACTTGGAAGTCTTCATGAACCAAAAGTTCTCGAATATTCTGATTATTAGGGAATTCAATATCTATTAGTTCCATTGTGGAAGGAAATGAAAAAGAAGGAGAAGTAGATTAAGAAGATGATGAAGAAGTGGTAGAATCAAGAACCTCAAAACTGAAACAATACAAAGTGCTGGGTATCGCACAAGAACTTACCCGGACATCAACCGGGTAACCCTAAAGCCGGATTGATTTATACCCCAAAGTCATGTGATGATGACAAAGGAGTTGTGTAGTGAAGCTGGGTCTAGGTCTAGACTCCAACCACAAACAGAAATAGGCTTAAAAAAAAGCATGAAATAAAAAAGAAAAACAAGCTTAGTACAGAAAATGACATGAAATTATATCACCATGGTTGCGGTCGGATTTATATAATGATTACGGGATCAAAAGGAGCAAGCCATTGGAGCTGGATGTATGGAAGTAGCCATAGAAGAGATTAAATAATACAAGAACAAAAGAAACATAGACCAATTTAATGGACAACATAGACCACCCTACATAAGTTCAAAGCCCAGTGGTGACAATAATAATTACCATACTCTATATATCAAATAAATCAAGACCGATAGCTCGATTATTATTATTAGGAGATTGTATAATAAACTTTAAAGTTTAAATAAACATCGGTGATGTCACAAAATAATAACAGCGATAAATTGTTATCATATTATTTCCGATTGTTGCTTTATGCACAATTAAAAAAAAAAGGTTAGATACACCTTATTACTCAAAGTAGATAAAACCATGTCACTACACGTAAAAACATTATAAAATGCGAACCCTGATATTATAACACTCTTGTGAACAATAAATGATAGCGTGAACAATAGAGTTATTGTTTAAACACAGAAATAGGTAATAGGAACTCTTATAGTTTATCATTTTAGTGTATTCAGGGTCCCAATAGGGAATAATCCATTCTTTTTCTGGTATGAGCACCGGATGGAGTGAAAATCTTAACTGTGATGGCTAGACTATTGACTGTTGAAGTAAGTGTCAGGAAGAACACGTATTTTCGATGGGAAAGACAATGTTTGGCATACCCTCGAAATATGAATGGTGTCGTGGAGGTAGAAAAGCCAATACAGATTAACGGTTTGAATATCGTTAGCAAATGTTTCGTGTTTAACGTATTTAGTTAATGATCAGTGATTTAAGGTCAGTAAAAAAAAAGAAAACCCCCCTCCTCTCCCATCTCTATGTGAAGTCCCCAGGGTACCAGGACTTAATTTACGCAGACAAAGAAGGTAAGAACAACCAGAGTCAAAAAAAAAAATTCCTCACAGTAGCACTTGCGCATTCACGATTAAAAAAGGGGCCAAGTTTAACCGATGATTACATTCTCCTCCCCTTACCTAATTAAAATACAACAATGCGATGAGTTAATCTTTATTGTTGCCATAAAGATCTAGGGTAAACTAAGCTTAATCAGGGTAGCCATTGTAAAAAAGGACGGAGTCAAGTATCTTAAGTTTGTTAGTTTTATACAATTCAACGGCTTGTATTGAATAAAGCATATTTACCAAAAAGCCATTGATTGAGATTTATTTACAATGGTATTTAATGTGTTCTCTTTTCCTCTTTATTTGGCGGCTATTACTATTATTTTTTTTTTCTTTCACAAGTACAAACTTCGTAGTGGTTCAGTTAGAAATATATTTTGATGGTTTTCATGCAACAATAGGAAGTAAAAAAAATTTCTGGGAAGAATTAGAGGTGAAAAAGAAAAAAAATATTTGTTAGTTCCGTACCTTACATTTTGAATTTCGAGGGTGCTTAGGTTATCAATAATTGGTGCCTTCCCTTTTGGGATTTAAAATTCCCAAAAATTGCCTGGATTTGGCAATAGATGGTTTTTTTTTTTTTTTTTTTTTGGATTTTGAATTTTGAATTTTTTTTTTATTTATTTTTTTTAAAAAAAAAAGTTATATAAACGTCAAGTATTTCCTAGATATGAAAATTTGCATCTTGTTTAAAGATTTAAGAAATTAGGTTATTGTTTTAGATTTAGTTTATTATCTATTGACTTTTATTAGTTTAAAAAAACAATACTTTTCTTTTTTTGTTTTAAACTATTCTTAAATATTGTATATTATAAAAGGTTAATAGGCTGCTGCTAAATTTCAATTCATTATAAGGACAGTTTTATTTCAACGTTACTATTATTATTATTATTATTATTATTAATTAGTTTTATTATTTTTAATTTTTTTTTTTTTTTGATTCTATATTTTTTTGTGTTTAATTTTATTCAAAGGTTCCACTCCAGTTAATGTCTACTGCCGTTTATTATAATAATCATTTACAAGAAGACGCCCATTCTAAACATTCTTTGCCTTCTTTATCACAAATAATGACTAGTAATTCCAATAACAATCAAGCTATGGTTGCTGCTGCTTCTGCTGCTGCAAGTAATGCTGCTAATGGTAATGATCTAAATGCTACTTCAGATGTTTTCCTGCAAAATGGTAATTCTCAACCTTCTACTGCTAATACTACCCCAGCTTCATCGTTTTCTAGTGGTAGCGGTGCTACTAATTATATGGTGGCTGATAAATGTACTTGTAAATCCAATATTAATCGGATTCCAAGACCAAGAAATGCTTTTATTTTGTTTAGACAAAAATATCACCAAGCTGTTTTGGATGAAGGTAATGTTATAAGGACTAATCCTGAAGTTAGTAGGGAATTAGGTAGAAGATGGAGAAACTTAACCAATGATGAAAGAGAACACTGGAATCAATTAGCTGAAGAAGAAAAAACTAATCATGCTAAAAAATATCCTGGTTATAGATATACTCCAAGAAGAAATGGTAAGAGTAAGAATTGTGAATATTGTAAACAAAAGAACTTGAGACAACAACAAATGCAATTACACAATCAACAATTATTACAATTACAACAAGATCAATATCAACAATACTTACAATATCAACAACAACAACAGCAACAACAACAACAAATGGCTGCCAATAATTATCAAACCACTATGCCATCAAATAATATGCAATTTTATGTTCCTCCAAATCCTTTTGGTCAACAAAATTTCCAATTCCAATACAGTAATGATATGGTTCCAACACAAGAAAAGTTGAGTCCATTATCCCAAGTTCCTTATGAACAACCAACCACCACTCAACCTACAGCCAGTGCTGCTGCTGCTGCTGCTGCTGCTGCTCCTCCTCAACCAGCTGGATCTCATATGCCTCATTTCCCTGCACAATTTGTAGGATATGAACAACCAAGATTCAACTCTTTACCAAATCCAATTAACGCTAATGGTAACTACGGTTTTGATGTATATCAGACACAAAACTAAATTGTATAATAATAGGTTTTTATGTTTAATGCATGTAATATAATGAGACGTTGCTATAATCTGTAAATTACTGTAGAGAAATGTAAATGCGGTTTTCGGTATTGTCAAGTCCAATTAGTTATCAGTTACAGCCCATGATGGCGCAAAAATGGTTAGGGCAAAAATCTCGTTTGCGTTTGAGCGCAGGCCACATGAAATCTCAAACCAGTCATCACGTTCACTATAAAGTTTAATTCAAGAGTAATATTTCTTACACAAAGTCAGTCTCTGTTTCTCTCTTTGTCTCTCTTTGTTTCTGTCTCCTACTCTCTATGCAAAAAAAATATTAACTTTATTTTTCATACGTTCAGGGGATGAAGTTTAACTGTCAATTATTGCCCCAACACCTAATTTGTGATTTTCTTAATTATAATTTATAGCAACATCTGCCGCATAAAGCATTTTACCAACCTGGTCACCCTCGGAAATGGTGGGTCCAGACTGCACACAAACCAAGAGTCGGGTAAAATTGACAACAAATGTATTGTTCACATGCAAGATTCGGTGGGGGCCAATGATGATTGAATTCCGTCCTTCCTTATTAGGACACCAGGCGTCCGTTTTTGACTCAGTTGACTAGTGAAACAATCGGGTATAGTTGCAAGTAAGTATTGCTAAGATCGTAAATCAAGTAAGCAATGAATTGTTTTAATTGCCGAATGCGGTTAATGCATCTAAGGCTACTATAGTTCCTATATTATTTTTTATCTAATTAAGGGACATCACTGATTATTAACTTATTATTATAATTCTAACAATATGGGCCATATATTATTCAGTGTCTAATTTACTGCAGCCGAAACTTTAACACAAAGATTGTAATGAAGAAGCTTGGACTTAATCTTAGAGGAGTAGTTCCAGTTCTAGACTTCTAGACTATGTCAGAGGGGGAACTTGACTCTGATGGTGGGGGGCACTTTTTCCCATGGTTGCAAGGTACTTTATGTTGGGAGGCTCTTTTTTTTTTCCCACTATTCTAAATCCTTAGAGGCTGAGATTTCTTGTCGTGATTAAAACTTCCATTGAAACCATTAATTACGAAGTTATTTCATGTCCTTCGCAAATTTTTACTTCCGAAGTCCTGATTCTAGACAATATTACTTTGACAACATTATTATTATTATTTTTTTTCTTTTTCTTTTCTTTTATTTTTTTTTTTTTTGTCATTATCTCTCTTCAGCTTGCCTTGGATAAGTCTTATCTTTTGAATTTAAGTTTGGTTCGTAATCTTTGATATGCGGCTTTAGTGATATTTCAGTTGTAGCATTTTACATATTTCATCCCCTTTTTATTTTTTAAGTAAAAGTAGGGGTTTAATATGCGACTGGAGCAGAATTATTGCGGAAGACAGGGGATGTTCGGTGCAGATAATTCATGAAAATTTCATAATTTATTTCAGGTGTTTTGCAGCAGCAAAGATAACAATATATATATATATAAAAAAAAAAAAAAAAAAAAAAAAAAAAAAAAAAAAAAAAAAAAAAAAAACCACTACCACAAAGAAATGAAATACTCTTTTTTTTATATTCCCTATTAACCTATAAATAAATAACGTGACAAAATTAAATATCTTCCCCAAAATTATCAAGAGTAATGGCCTCACCTGGTTTGAATGGGGGTAAACCTATATAAGGACATCCATCACATCTAAATGCATCACCTAATGAACATGAATTACATCCACCGGTTTTTCCTTTAATGGTGAAATCGATCTCTGATAAGTCTTCTTCTTTAAACTTCACTTGTTGATTCTTTAATCTTTCTTCGATTTTTACTGCTTCTTCAGTAGCCAGATTTACCATTTTGGACAACAAAGTCTTTTGTAAATTTTGTTGTTTAGTTTCTTCTAACTCTTCTTGATCCTTTAATCCACATGTACAGTCTTTACAAGCTTTTCTTCTTCTTTTACCATTAGGTAATTCGCATTTTTTAGGAACAATCAAGTTATAGTTATTAGATCCACTTACCAATTCATTCTCATCTATGACTTCATCATCATCATCATCGTCTTTGGCATCATTATCTTCACCTTCTTCTTCATCTTCATCATCACTAAAGTAAGTCAACTTAGTTTCTTGTAATTTTCTTTTACTGTTTACATCATCATTTTCTTCATCAGTATTTGTAGCTGAAGTATCAGTTAATCCTATTGGAGAAACTCCAGTGGCATTATTAGCTGCCGGAGATAATTTCTTAAATTTAGGCAATGACTTGGGCTTATTATTTGACTTCTTTAAGCTGATAACATTATTCTCTACTGGCTTTGGTTTAATCCATTTACCATTTTCTATTATAAATCCATTCATTAATACATCTAAGTTTTGATCTGTTGGCAAATCACCGGTGAGTTCACCTCCACGTTTGGATAATAATCCGAAAAACCTTTCAATCAATTGATTGGGTATTGTTCTTTCATTTTCTCCATTATTGGGATTTAGATAATGAATTCTATCAAAGCTTTCTTCTGCCAATTCGACTTTATTATGAGCAACTCTATCAATGACGTGTTGTATCACATCATTTTGCCCCGATTCACTCAAATCTTCCTTCACTGTCTTAAGGAGACTTTCATCGGTGACAACCGTGGGATGAAACACCAATAATACTTTTGACATTAATACCATTACAAAATATCTAAAAGGGGGTTGTATTGGCTATTGGCTTGTTGTCTTTAAATAAAACGTGTTAACGCGTACTTTTCAATAGTTATCAATACTAAACGAACTAGAAGATTATTCAACTGTTATAACACTATTGTATCAAGTAAAAGTCAATGGATTTGTTAAAAGGAAAAAAAAAGTATTTTAATATAACTGTTTGTCATCTCATTAGTAATTTTTTTTCCATTGCGGGTCGTGCAGTGAACAAATGCTCACTTTCTTGCGAAATCGGTGGAAAATTCCCTGGCGCCGATATCGGAGCCAGTAATAATAATTGGCGCTGATGTGATTTGATAACTTAATTAGGAATCAGGTACCGGAGAGCAAAGTGTGGTTTAGGGTGTGTCCAAGCAAGGACCGGAAAGGACTAGCGCCACAGTTTTTAGTGCACACCACCACAGCCTACGTCTATATGTACCCAGCACAGAAAAGAGCAGGACGGGGCAGAGCACACTGTACACTGTATACTGCACATTGAGGAATGAAGATTGAAGACTGAGCACTGCACACTGCACACACTACTCACCACACACTGCACACCACACACTACTCACTACTCACCACACACTACTCACTACTCACCACACACTACTCACTACTCACCACACACTACTCACTACTCACCACACACTACTCAGCACTCAGCACTCAGCACTCACCACAACTTATCTTCGTTTTTCCGTGACATTCCCCGCATATTACCTGCAGTATCCATCAACCCCGTCTTTTCCCACCATTTCTCATCAGCCCTCTCACATCGCTCCAGACTTCACCACATCAAACGGGGTTTCTGGCGTGATCGGCATATGCGGATGATAGCCGCGCAAACGCCGTGATGCATTACGAACCTTTTGTGGAGAAATGCTTCTTGTTCGGGATATGATACGTGTAGGATTCGGTTAAACCCAGATATTTTGCAGCCACCGAAAGATAGATAAAGAGTAGAGAGTCAATTAGGGAATATGCAGATTTGAGAACATAGGGAACTCATAGGGACACAATACAGTTCGATTTACGGTTTATGGTCAGAGTTCCATTGAGTGTAGTGTTAAATCTTCCATTTAGAGACACATATCTGGATTTACACCTTCAAGAAACATACAAACCCATAAGAAGACTTTCAGACCCACTGACGTCTTACCATCACCATTGGCAGTCACATTATTCTCACTCTTTGATCAACTCGTATATCTGTTCGCTTATCACTATCATTCTTGTTTCACAGAAGGACTGCTTCCGAAATACCCTATTTGTTCTCCACTTCTTTCATCTTCCCTTGTCTCTTGACCCTATTGGTTACCAATTGTCGTCTTACGCGTCTAAATCTGGCACTCTTGTCGCTCGATACACATCTAATCTCCTTTTCTCCTGTATGTGGTAAATCTCACTGGAGGAATTCCTGGGGTAATGGATCAGGGCTTCAAATTCGGATAATTTTACGTCAGGCGAGCAAAATCATTAACTGAACAAACCACCAAACACAAGACATTTATTCTTGTGGAAAAGGGAAGTGTAAAAGAAAAAGTATTGTTATTTTGTTATTCTCTTAATCCAATAATCATAATGTGGAAGACAAAAAAATAAAAAGACAAAAAACCAAAACAAAAAAAACTTGTTTAACTAAAAACTCTTTGGCTAAAAAATTAACCCCAATCAATATTCGGCCGATATTTCTGGTTTTCCCTAAACAACAAAAACCATCGACCATTATGTGGGGTCACCAAAAGCCTTAATAAATTCCTTAACAATAGTGATTTTATTAATTTACATAAATAAATATATAAATACGTTCAGGAATCTTTATAATTATTTTATTCAAAAGTTTATATAAACCAACATGGATTCTTCTTCAGAGTTAGACAAAAGACTCTCAGTTGAGCATAAGGAAACATCATCCAAAGCTTCTAACGAAGGAGTAGAAGGAGTGGATGATATTCAAAAAGTGGCTGCTTTAGAAAATAATGAAGTATCATTGGCTCAAATCATTAAATCAAATCCCGTTGATAGATGGAGTAAGAGTAGAATCAAACTTTACATGATTTGTGTTATTCTTTATCTTTGTTCCACTATGAATGGATTTGATGGTTCTTTAATGACTTCTATTAACACTTTACCTGAATACGTTGATTACTTTAACTTGTCACAAAGTCCTGCTGGGACGGGGTTAGTTTTCAGTATTTATCCTATTGGTGCTATGTGTGCTATTACTTTAATTTGGTTGGCTGATTATGTTGGTAGAGTTAAAGCCATTATGGTTGGTTTAGTTATTTTAATGGCTGGTGCCATTGCTTCGGCTACCACTTCCAGTCATGATGGGTTTATTGCTGCTAGATTTTTCATTAGTTTTGGTGGGGTAATCTCTCTTTCTGCTGCTCCTCCATATCTTGTGGAAATATTACCTCCAGATTTAAAGGTGTTATCATTATGTTTTAACACTTTCTACTATGTGGGGTCTATTATTGCTACTTGGGCCATGTATGGGACTTCCATTCACTTTGCTGGGTCTCCAAATGCTTTCAAAATTGGTTTATGGTTACAATTATTATGTCCTGGGATTGTTTTACTTTGTGTATGGTCATTTCCAGAATCTCCCCGGTTTTTGTATTCCCAACAAAAGATCGATAAAGCAAAGGACTTTTTAGTTAAATACCATGCTAATGGTGATCCTAATCATCCTATTGTGTTGGCTGAATTACAACAAATCGATGAATCCTTCAGAATAAGTGGTTTCTTAAGACCAAGAGATTATCTTGATTTTAGTGTGTTTTTAAAGACTAAGGCTAGAAGAAGAAGATCAGTTATTGTTGTTATTTGGAGTTGGTTTTGTCAATTTAGTGGTAATCAGGTTATTACTTATTATATGACTACTTTATTCTTGAACTTGGGTATTGATAATGCTACTACCAGATTATTATTAACTGCTGTGAATTCCATTATTTGTTTTATATTTGCAACTGCTGGGGCCTTTTTGGTTGAAAAATTTGGTAGACGACCTACTTTACTTTATGCTAATGCTGGGTTTGTTATATCATTCATCTGTTTGGCGGTGTCTACTAAAGCCTTTAGTGATGATAATTCAAATACTCAAGCTGCTTCTGTTGGGATTGCTTTCATTTATATTTTCCAAGCAGTATTCTTTTCATTTGCCATGACTCCTTTACAGCCAACATATCCTTCTGAAATTTTATCTAATGATATGAGATCAAGAGGTATGGCCTTATATAACTTGGTTTCTAATGCTGCTTCGACATTGAATTTATATACTGCTCCTTTGGCTATGCAAAATATTAACTATTGGTATTATGTATTCTTTGTCTTTTGGGATGCTTTCCAATTTGTTATCATTTACTTTTTCTTTGTTGAAACTGCTAGATTGACTTTAGAAGAAATTGAACATATCTTTAATGACACTGGTTGCGTTAAAGAAAGTATTAGATTATCTAAACAGGCTAAGATGAAAGCAAGAGAAGACAGAGATCCTGAGAAAGCGTGATTGTTTGTATTAAGTAACTGTTACATATAACTTGTGTAGAAAAATATAAATAGGTGAAACAAAAAAGGTAACAAGAAGAAATAAATTTTTAAAAAAAAAATAAAATTAAAAACCAATTAGAGTAATATATGGACGATTCACCTAATCATCATTATCTTCATCAGTAGCAGAAGCAGAAGCAGAAGCAGAAGCATCATCATCATTAGCCGTAGGGGCTTCACTATCATTATCATTATCATAATCATCAGTATCATCATCTTCTACATCAGTAGCGTCATTATCATTTTGGTGATTTTGTTGAGGAGAAACCAGATGTCTTTGATTCATGATACCAGAAATAGGAGGTAAATTTGTTGGTTGATTAGATGGATTAGAATTAGGATTTGGAAGTACCACTGAAGATGACCTTGAGGATACAGGAGAGTTATTATTATAGCTTTGAGTTCTACTATGACCAAATTTCACTGATTGAGGTGATGACAATGACATTAATGAGAATACAGCATCTTCTTCATTGTTCTTATCTTTAGGTCCATGTGTAGCGTTGGGATTAGCATTGGAAGTAGATTTGGCATTGTTTCCCAAAGCCATATTTATTGGTGGTAACTTATATTTGGCAGCAGAAGAATCTAATGATAATGGCCGGTTTTGTTTCTTAACAGGACTTGCTTTTTGTCTTGATAACGTTGCCATTAGGGCATTATGAGCACTAGATTCTTCATCAGGAGAAGGTAAATTAATCAAACGGTCTTTGGAAAGTTTATTATCATTGATGGTTGGAGAATTTTGTAAATTAGAAAATGAAGTCATAGTATTTGGTCTTTGAGATGGAGAACTGAATTCATTGTTGGAATTGGTCAAAGTCTGTAAATTTAAATTGGCTCTTCGTATAGAATCTTCTTCAGATAAATCTCGTTGTAAAGATGATTTGGTTTTTCTAGTGGGAGACCGATCAGAATTAAATGATAATTCAGTGAAGTTAAATTTATTGGAATTGTTATTCTGTTTTTGCTTTTGAACTTTATCCAAAGCATTGGTTAATTTCCCTTTTAATTGGGAAGTGATTTCATTTAAATTATCTTTCTTACTATTATTGTCATTATCATCAGCAAATAATCGTTTACCAGGAGAAAAGTATTGTGGAGTCTTTTGTAGTTTATACTTAACATTAGATTCGTTTTCATCTGAATCATAACCACTGGAACGTCTTGGAGTTTTCAATAAATTAGGTGTTGTATATGGAGATTGTACATTATGACTAAACTTATAATCTGGAGAAGACCTATAATTTCCATCACTTAAACGTTTCAACGATGGTGAAAATGGAAGTTCAGAACGATGATCAGGGGTTTCCAAGAAACTCGACGAGAATCTATTGGTCTTCTTTTGGGATGGTGGTGTGGATGGTTGGTCTAATTTGGCCGATTGGGTTACTTTTGGTGAGGACATTGGAGTAGATGGTTTTTCCTCACTCATAATTACCGTCCAACTACGACAAAAGGAGTGAAAGGTTGTTCAAAGTATTCAAAAAGAAGCTTCTCTATGTAACTTCTCTATAGGTTACTTGTCCTTGGAATTATGTTTCGTAATCAGTATTACTATGGTATGCAAGCTTTGCACAATCAACTGTATGCAATGTTGGGTACTTCACTGTTTTATGCGTGTTATGCGTCAAGTGAATGTAGTCAACGACTTTAATGTATTTGTGAACTTTGAGGGAGTGTGTTCTTTTTTTCGTAAACGTTTAAACCTCTTTGTAATCCTCCACTTGTGAAATACCTATGCGGAAATAACCTCCTTTACAGTGCGAGCCAAATATTTTTCATTTCGGTGAATCCCTAAGTGCGCGTCGTGCATACACCCAAAAGCTCCTAATGTAAAATGAGGAAAAAAACCACAAAAATAAACAAAGTCCATACACTACGTAATGATGAATAGTAATGGAGTGGTCCCTCCGCCATCTTCATTATTGAGGAAGAACAACTCCAAAAGGTTGTCAATGGCGCTGGCTACGAGATCATCGCTTCTTAACTCCGGAAGGAATTCCAATTTGGTTGAGTCATTGTCATCGGTTCCTTCAAGTATAAAGAGAAGATCATTACTATCAACTCCAGCTTCAAGAAGACAAAGTTCATTTGTGTCTTCACAACAATCACACAGAAACAACAGTCAACAGCATAATAATAACAATAATAATAATAACAATAATGGGACTCATACGCCCAGAAGCCATAGTCGATCACTGTCCATAGTGCCATCACAGTCCCAGAGTCAGAGCCAGAGCCAGAGTCAGTCCCAATCTCAGGCTCAATCACAAACAGTTCAAGGACAACTAACACAAGATAATCGTCCCTTAAGAGATAAGAATTATCAGACATTGCTACTGAATGAAATATTTGAGTTTTTATCTGTAAATAAATTTGAATTGGAAATGAATCATCCTTTGACATCCAAGACTTTGAAACAACCTACACAAAAAGATTTTATAGTAATATTCCAATTTTTGTATAATAAGATTGATCCATTTTATAGATTCACCAGGTCCATCGAAACAGAGGTGTTTACTTTGCTTAAAGTGTTGAATTATCCTTATTTGGATGGGATAAATAGATCTCAGATCAGTGCTGTAGGGGGCACATATTGGCCTACGTTTTTAGGCATGTTATATTGGTTAGTGAAATTGAACTTGCAATTGTCTGATATCCATAGTAATACTGAGTTTTCCACTTTGGAAGATGAGTTGGATCAAATCTTTGTCAATTATATCAAGAATTCATATCGGGCATTTATAAATGAACAAGATGATTTTTCCGAGTTTTTCAATGAAATGAAACAAGCATTTGATGAATTTAATGAAAAAGTCAACCAAGAAGTCATTCAATACCAACAGACTAATAATGCATTAACCGAAGAATTTAATGGGTTGAATAATGAATTACTTATTATTGAAAATGCCGAAAAGAAATCAAAAGCATTAGAAAATGATTTAATTAAATTTAAAGCATACATTGAAACTATGGAATCCAGAAAGACAAAATGGAATGATGCCTTGAATAAAATTAGTCAAGAAATTGATAATTGTGACGAAGAATTAAGAAATATTGAAAATGAAAAGAAGGATTATGAAACGAAAATTAATGAAAGAGGTTCAAGTATAAAGTATATTGATAATTTGAATACTGAAAGGGATACTGTTTCTAAAACAATTGACATGATTAGCAATAAATCCGAAGATCTTAGGTATCAAATCAATATCCGAGAAATAGAATATCGAAAGAATTATGAAAGTTTAGAAAATTTCATTAATCAATATAATAACATAATTTATAAAATCCAATCCTCAAATCCAGTGAATTATAAATTTGAAATCAAATTAAATCCTGATATGATTAATAATTATACTAAACCATTTAATACCAATGAAGTATTAAACAAAATTCTTAAAGAAGAAAAAATCGAACTCTTAAAATTAAGAACAGAAATTAATACTAAAGTTCATCAATATCAAGATGAATTAATTAAATTACAAGAGCAAAATGATTTAATCTCGGAACAAATTATGGAACAACGAGAAGAATTGGAAAGTTTAGAAACCAAACTCTCTATTGATAAATCTAATTATGATGAGATTTATGAAACCATGATTAATGATAATACAACCTATTCTATGCAAATAGAGAAATTAGATCGAGAATTAAGATCAATTAAAATCAATACCAATCAAGAATTTATTGAAATTGAAAATAGGTATCAAAATGTTTCGATTGAATTTGATGAGTTCAATCATGAAATCTTAAAACAAAGATCATTATTACATGATAATGTACAAAAGATTATAGAAACCACAATCAATTTCAAACTAAATATCCAACAAAACTTGGAAGATTTAGAAGTATTAGTTACCGATGAATTTGAAAGGGAATCGGCCAAATTTAATGAATAATGTAATGATATTTTGTAATATACACAGGGGGGTGATAGCTTTATATAACATATATACTGTATATATGGATAGAATTATTAGAAGTAAAGCCAGGTTTTCATTTTGATCTTGATCTTCTTCTTTCTATGTACAAGGGTTTAATATTCGTTTCTTAACCACATTTCTACTCTTTTCTTTTGATTAACTTGATGAGAAGTTAATGGAGAAGGAGGCGATTGATTCTTAGGTTTCATATCTTTGGTTATAGTCATAATGAAATTTGGATCCACAGAATACTTTTTAGACAATTTTGATACTGTCCATTGTTGAGGATCATTAACTCGTAATTGCAAAATTTCTTTGGCCACATCTAAACTGACATCATAATTTCTTTTGGAGGCTCCATATATTATAGGCATATTTTGTAAATCTTCATCAGTATAAGATTTATAAAACCCATTCATGTTATTAACTCTTGGGTCCAGTGGAGGTAAGAATGCTTTTGGTGTCTGTCTAGCAGAAGGAATAGATGCTGCTGGGTTAAATACTAAACCAGGTGTATATACAGGTTTAAAATTGAATGCAGATTTTTTTGAATTATATTTGTTTTTTGGTTTAGTCTCTATTGGGATTTTAGAGTAGTTCCGAAGTTGTCTTATCATGGTTAATATAGGTTTTAATATGGAAAATTTTTCAAAGTGAGCGTAGTTAATATGATGATATTGAGAGGCGCACGACCAAAAACTATCCAAAGGTGATAAATGAAGAAGGGAAGAGAAAGCAGAGAATAAGAGGCAAGGAAGGTAAGGATAAGAGAAGGAAAAGTAAGAAATCAATTGAGAGGATGTACATAGTGCATAATACAGAGTGCATAATACAGAGTGCAGAATATTAAAACAAATAAGTGAATATAGGGTTAAGAAGAGACAAAGTAGTAAGAATAAACAGAGATTAGGTAAGAATAGGCTCAAGTAAACCTAAGTAGACCTGAGTATACTAGAAGTAATTAGAAGCAAATCCGTAATCAAGCAAGATTGCCAGGTAACCAAAGGTAATGCAATATTAGACGAAGATAAGAAAGTGTCTAGATCAATCCAGATCATATAGTGAGATAATGAGATAGAGATAGTGAAATTGAGACGTTAGACGAAAACCAGATCAAGTAACAACAAGACAAAATATACGGCAAAGTAAGAAGTCTAAGATAGATTGTATTACAGGAAATAGGTAATTTCTCCTTTATTTTTTTTTTTTTTTTTAGATAATATCTCCTTTAGATATTATCTAAGATAAACCCCTTCTCATTCCAACCTTTAACTATCGTCTAGTCAAAATGAACTATCTTTTCACTACTCAACCGTTAGGTCAAATCACCAAAATGGATAAATTCATAGATGACAACGACAGAATTTATCTTAATTCGTAAAAGTAACTCGTCTCCAAGTTTAAAGTTAGACGAAAGTTAAAATGATTCAGGGGGTCCATCTCAATTTAACCCAATAGAGAAAGTGCAATGATCTGATGGTCAAACGAAAAATCAGAATAAATAAAAAAAAAAAGAAAAAAAAAAAAAAAAAAAAAAAAAAAAAAAAAAAAAAAAAAAAAAAAAAAAAAAAAAAAAAAAAAAAAAAAAAAAAAAAAAAAAAAAAAAAAAAAAAAAAAAAAAAAAAAAAAAAAAAAAAAAAAAAAAAAAAAAAAAATAAGAGAGACAGAAAATAAGCAAATCAAAGGCCGAACCAAGAAATGCTTAGATCTAGATTTGGAAACGGTGAAAATCCATAAATCCATATATCCATGCACGGACACCGTTTGTGGCAATTTGGTGTGCACTGCAGTTACAGCTGCAGTCGTCGTCTGCAGTCGCCGTCTGCATTGGTCGTCTGCTTTCGTTGTCTGCAGCCGGCCAATGGAACAGTGGGACCGTGCACCAACCAGCCTCCCTCTCCATCTACCTCTAACATCCACTTACCAAGCGATTCCAGATCTTTCTCCAGATTGTTCACATTTTTCCCTCCAGGTTAGTTGCTATGCTCACTTCTTTGTCTAACCCGGTTACAATAAACCACCCTTTCTCACTCGTAGTTAACAATAAATCAATGTTCTTTCTACCACCACACCTCCCAAGGCTAACAATCGCACAAAACAATTTGGTCGCAAAAAGCACGAACTTCGTGTTCTCTCCTAGACGGGAAGGCGCATATCCCCATCGGGAATATTTATACCTCTTTTGGGCCATAAACGATTCAGACAATGCCGATCACTGTTTGTAAATAGACCTAATCCGGAAGGTAGTATCTCTCGTTTATAATGATTACTGTGGATAAATTCTTTAATTTAGTCAGGTTTCATTGTTTAATTTCTTGAACGTTTGCTAAAAAATCAACGGAAAATTGTTTTTTTTTGTGGTCATTTGGGGACATTTCCTTATTTATTTTCGTTACTAGTTCGTTAATGAATTTTTAAATATCAACAAAAAAATTTTTCTTCTTTATATATCTTTTTTTTTTTTTTACTTTTAACTAATACTTTCGTTAAGTAATTCCTTACCCCAGTCTTTCCTTAAACTATTAAATCGTGAATTTACACTTGTTGAAGTTAAAAAGAAATATCATATTATATTAAAATAAAAGATGTTAGTGAAATCAACTGTTATTCCAGCTTTATTATTAGCCTTAGGAGCCAATGCTGAAAATCCTGATACTACTGTTCTGTCAACAATTACTATCACCAAAACATTGATAACTCCTGAACAATCTGAATCCATGGCTTCAGTGTCAGAAGCTTCTGCTGAAGCCAAACAAGCTTCAATTTCTTCAGTTTCTGTGGCAAGTGTTGAAGCTGCTTCTTCTGAAGCTTCTGAAGCTTCAGTGGCTTCAGTTTCATCTGCTTCAGTTGCTTCAGTTTCATCTGCTTCAGTGGCAAGTGTTGAAGCTGCTAAAGCTGCTTCTTTGGCTTCAGTATCTTCAGCTTCTGTGGCCTCTGTGTCTTCAGCTTCTGAAGCTGCTGCTGCTGCTGCTATTACTTCTACTGAAAACTCCACTCCAACCTTAGATGGTTTCAATGGAGTTATTGCTGTTGCTTCAGGATTTAACTCTTCAACTTCCGAACCAGAATCCTCCACTATTGCTCCAAGCACTTATATGAACTCCAGTAGTTTTGCCAACAGTTCTTCAACTATGATGTCATCTTCAATGGCTTCTAGTTCTGAATTATTCTCCAGTTCTGAATTGTCTTCTAGTTCTGACGCCGTTTCAACTGTTGATGAAGACTCTTCTTCTTCTGAAGATGGTGCTGCTAAGATGAATGTCGCTATGGGATTAGTTGGTCTTGCTGCTGTTGCTCTCTTATAAGCTTGTTTAGAAGAATTCCAAGGAAAACTATTCACTGTTAATGATATACTTTTACTATACCCATCATTTTCATACCCTTTAATTGAATTGTTTTTCTAGTTTTTTTGTTCTAAGTTTGCTGTAAGTTTTGCTTTTACTTTTACTTTTTCTGGTTCTTGTTGAGTTTTATTCCCCCAGTTTTCGTTAGATAGTTACTTGATCTTTTTTTTACCCTTTTTTTTTTATTAACACAAATTAAAAAGACAACAGTAATGTGTTATGAAAAATGTATTATTACAATGTATTACAATTTCCTTTCTAATGTTGTCTTATTATTTATTCTTAACTATTAGTTAAGTGTTTGAAATTTTATCTCTCTCTTTCTTTACTAGTATTATTATTAGTAAAGCCTTGTATAACTTATGTGTATTATTAATATATTATTTACACCTATGTATTGTGTTTATTGTACAAGTTTTTAGTGTTATTCTTTAACTTTAGTGTTTGCTACAAGTTTAGTGATTATTCTTCAAATTTAGTGTTTAATCTACAACTGTTTAATCTACAACTTTAGTGTTTATTGTACAACTTTTTACTGTCATATTATACACCCATTTACTGCTATATTCTATTACCATTAATGTCATTAAGATACTTCTCCTTCTCCAATACATAATACTCCATTTCAGTTAATCCTTGAGGAATCTTTGGTGGAACATGGGGTTTATTTTCAGGACCTGAATTTTCATCATTAGCTGGAACTCTATCAAATATCGATGGAGAGAACTTTTGTGAATGTTGTGAATGTTGTGATAATTGTTTCCATTTCCCTTCACCCAAATAACCAGTTTCTGGAGTTCGTAAATCAATAGATAAATCATCTCTGTTTAAATGTCTACCTCCTAAATGGATAGCTTTCCCATAATGTTGGTTTGGAGTTGGTGCATAGTACTTGGGGTCAATTTCATCCATCTTTACTGGATCTGGAGCGTTAGGCAATGAAGCATGAGATAACGATTTCACTGGTTTATCCATAAAATACACCTGTGTGGGGAGTTTATCTTCATTATCTTCAATGCCAATAGTATCAGCAGAAAAGGGAACTGCTGTAGTATTAGCCTTGGGTGACATCTTTACTTCATTGTAGTCTTTGTTGAAGTTAGGAGGAGGTTTTCTCAGAGGAGATTTTGCTGCTTTTGGAGAATTCAATGGTGATAATGGGTTACCATTGCTAAAGGACGTATTAGGAGTTTTAGGAAACATTTGATGTTGAGGAGGACTTGGAGGTGCTTGTTGAAAAGTGATACCAAGGTCGTTGTTATTGGAGTTGTTGTGATTGTGATTGTTACTGTTGTTGTTACTGTTGTTGTTACTGTTGTTGTTACTGTTGTTGTTACTGTTGTTGTTACTGTTGTTGTTACTTCTCTGGTTACTGCTCCTACTCTCCCCAAAACCAATCCTATTCCCTTCAACTTCATGCAAAGAATCATTATCTAAATCATCAAAAGAACCAAATTCCTCAGGATTTATTGGTGCAATAGGTTTATGAGATAATTCTGTTTTATACTTCTCTTCAAAGTTCCATAAATTACTTATAGGTTCTTTATTTTGGAATTTGTTTTTAAACTTACTAAACTTGGAGTAATACTTCTGTTTAAAGTTCTTATTACCACCACCAGGACTGTCTTCATCGCCTTGAATAAAGACATCTTCATTACCTTCTTCATTAGCTTGTGATCCCCTGCTATTATTAAAGCTATTAGACCCCAAATTCTTCAATAATGACAGTCTTTTCAGCTTAGCTTGGTCTTCTGTGACAAATATATCATCTACCACGCTGGGCTGGCGAGACTTACTGGGGTGCGCGGGCGGAGGTGGCGGTAACTCTCTGTCGCGCAGACTTTGACTCAGGCCCAAGTACAGGCCCATCTGCAGGCCCATATTCTCATTCTCGTACAATTTTGGCGGTAACACTGGCGAAGACGGATAAAACGTCATCTCCAAGTATATCATTCCTGCTCTTCTTCCATTCAAGGTTAAATCGTACCACCGATCATAAATATACTTCCCGTCACTTTCATTTTCTCCTCCAAATACCGTAGAACAATCGATTTCACATGTTCCAATAGGTGTAGGATCATTCTTGGTCTCATCCAATACATCCAACCTCACTAAAGGCTTCCGATCTCTGGTCAATTCAAACCGAATCTCATGGGTCCAATCCGGCGTCTGTCCGGCTCTAAAGTGTGACGGGGTTTTTTTGGCCGTAGATCCCATTCTCAATGTTACATAAGGCGATTGCTTATCTAATTTTCTTCTATTGGGTAAGTGTTTAGCACGACATACTATAATGACTAAGGTTCCATTAGCAGTCACTGGACCTCCCAGAGACATAAAGGAATCGTTATTTTCTAGCGACATAAGTGAATATGAAGATTTCAAAATGTCAAGATATGGAAATGTAATGTGGAAATGTCGTCAGAAATGGTTTATTTAAGGGAATTGTCTACGATGTCGGAAATGGAGTTGTATATAATATCATTATGGAGGCAGTTATAGGTGATGACAAGGTCACGTGCGTTTGTTTACAAAAAGTTATTTTTAGGTAGGAGAGGACGGGTGACAATTTTTCAATTTTCACCACTGACTTTATGAGGGGGACACGCTCCTTATTAACAATTTTCAATTTTCAACCTCAACTAGTCACTTTATGAGGAGGGCACGCCCCCTCATCTTCATCGCAAAATCCAAAATCCCTTTCCTCCTTCATTAATGTCATTTCGATCCAAAGGTACCGGTCGGACTCTTCTTCCATTTGGTTTAGACTACACGGATGTACTTTCTTCAAACCACGATGCAGAGGGCCCGCAACTTATAATGCCGATAAACGCCCCGCTTAACCAGCGAGAGCAGGCAGAAGCCAAGCAGACGATCTCGTTTGCAAATATCACCTTAGATGGACCATTCTACACAGGACTGTCGCCGGATCCAGAGGCTAATCGGAGTGATCAGGCGTCATCTTCGGACGGAATAGAGAGACATTCTGATCGGTATAAGAAGGTGAAGAAAGTGGGACGAACCATAGATGAGCATCCGTATCAATTACACTTATTTCCTCAAGAGTTATATCCAGTAATGGGGATTTCCAATAAGAAAAAGAAGAAGCAGCTTACACTTTCCAGTTATAAGAGTAATGGGGGGTTGAAGCAGTATGATATTAAGCCTAATGAGGAAGGAGTAGAAGGTGGAGAAGGAGCAGAAACCGCAGTCTCAACCAATGAAGATGAAGCTAAGTTAATGGTGGAAAAACTTAAAGATATGGCAGAAAACTTGGACAATGGTGAAGAAAAAGACGAGAATAATGAAGACCAAGAAGAAGAAGTACAAGATGAGTTTGACGATGAAGATGACGACGATTATAATGCCGAAAAGTACTTTGATGATGGTGACGATGAATATGGTGATAATGACGATGATGAAGCTGCTTTTTAATTGTTACAGAGTTTAAGTTATTTCAGAGCTTTAATTGTTGCAGAGTTTTAGTTATTGCAGAGCTTTAGTTATTGCAGAGTTTTAGTTATTGCAAAGTTTTAGTTATTGTTGAGTCCTACAGCATTTCCCTTTAATGTATATTACGTGTATTCACTTTTATTTAATATATTCTTTTATTAATGTAGTCTTTTATTGATGTAGTCTTTTATTGATGTAGTCTTTTATTGATGTAGTCTTTTATTGATGTAGTCTTTTATTGATGTAGTCTTTTATTGATGTAGTCTTTTATTGATGTAGTCTTTTATTGATGTAGTCTTTTATTGATGTAGTCTTTTATTGATGTAGTCTTTTATTAATGTAGTCTTTTATTAATGTAGTCTTTTATTAATGTAGTCTTTTATTAATGTAGTCTTTTATCAATATAATCTTTTATCAATATAATCTTTTATCAATATAATCTTTTATCAATATAATCCTTTATTAATCTTCTTCTTCTATTTAAATAGTTAATGCAAATGATATCAATGAGTTTCTTCCTCCTACTTTCCCTAACCATCTTCCATACTTATGTTCTTTACTAACAAGTACAAACACCATCATCTTATTGGTATCAGGAACTTCTACAGTTTTAATGTCCACAACACATCCTTTGACGTTGTCTATTTTACCAATCATCAGGAAACTTCTTAACCCTTCTCTATCGATTCTCCAAATCCTTACATCTCCATTATAAGAACCACTTATGAAAACATCTGTAAATGGCACTCCATGAACTGCTGTTATCCAATAAGGTTGTCTTTCTGGTACTTGTAATCTAGAAACTTCAGCATCTACTTCAGCACTGGCTTTAGTTGGAGGAAGTTCTGGTAATAAGTCATGAGCCAATCTTTGTACCGATAAAGGTTTCTTCTTTGATACTGACCATAAGTCTAAATTCCCATTATCGGAACCAGTAACAAAATGAGTCTCGTCAATCATTGATACCACATCTATAGATCCTTCAGAATGGAAAGGTTCATTGTTTTCTTTAGCTATCTTTAATTTCTTATCAGAATCACCTCCACGGAATGTTAATCGGGATTCATCAGCTATTTTCCAATACATGGCTGATTTATCCCGAGATCCCACGGAAACACAAGTTTCTCTTGATAACGCTGAGATGTCGGTTATGTTGTCTTGATGTCCATATAAAACTTCAAGTTGGGCGTATTGATTAATAGCAAAAGTCCGGACCTTTAAGTCACTACATGCAGCATACAATTGATCAGTACCTCGACGGAAAGTTATGGAATTTACTGCAGCTCTGGTGTCAAGAACTTTCAAACACGTCAAGTTTTCCGTTGACCAGATAATTAACCTGGCATCATTACCACCAGTAACCACATAACGACCATCAGGAGATGCCGCCACACAATTAATACAATCATAATGATTATTCAATGAAGCATTAGAAGAAACCTCATAATAACGGAAACCTCCTTTAACATGTTTAACTCTTTCGGGCTTTCTTTTGTCTTGTGATATATTCCATTTGATCAACTCCATATCTTTGGATGTAGTGTACAAATAGGGATAATGCAATGTCATACTGGTCATGTTCTTTCCACCTATTCTTGTAGTATGGACAGAAACATCTTCCAATTGGGGGGCTATTTTGTCACCATAAAACTTGTATATATGACCTTTGGACTCCGCCACATCTCTTTGAAGTCTTCGAGCAATATTATCGTCATCTAAGTCTTTGGCGTCAAAGTCATCTCCTTGATGATCCATTTCATCAGCTTTTATATTATCCAAATATTGCTTTGCGAGTCTTCTTCTTTTATCGGCAGCATTTTCGTCTTTATACTCTTCTTCTTCATCAATTTCATCGTCATTTTCTTCGCCAGAATTGCCTTCTGCTGATGATATAGAAACGTTACCTGGTTCATCTTCAGTTTCGCTGCCGCCAGAGATTTCTTCATCGATATCTCGGGAACCAGAAGGAGTTTTGGACTCGTTCTTGCTTTGGGACTTTTGTTTCTGTGTCCTTACAGTACTGGAACTTCTATTTGTTCTTTTTCTTTTCCTGCTGGGGTCAGAAAGGAAGGGATCTCCAGCCATAATTGTCTAATATAATGATTGAAATTTTTTTTTTTTCGCATTGATGAGAAGAGCGTGAGGGTATGTGCAGGATGGAAGAGAAGAGAAGAGAAGACAACGGAGAAAGGGAAGAGAGAGATGGAGGGAGAAGAGGAGGAGATGAAGAGAGGAGATGAAGAAATAAAGATAAAGAAATAATAATAAAAAAAAAAAAAAAGACAAAAATAATGAAGAGTTTTTTTTTTTTTTTTTTTTTTTTTCTTGAAAAGAAAAAACACCACAAAACATCACAAATCATTACAAATCAACACAAATCACTATCAATCACTTCATCTCTCTTCAATTCAATACTTTGTACAATATTCATATATAATAATATAAACTATAAACCATCATTCTTAAACCCCTAATCCTCTAACAAATCCTCAATATCATTGTCTTCAGCAGCATCATAGGTAGATTGGTTTCTATGTCTTAAAGTCTCAACCTGTTCTTCAAATACAGCTTGTTTATTCTTAACATCACGTCTAGTTTTTTTACCCCAACCAAAAGATTGAGCTTCTTGTTCAAGTTCATCAGTTTTGGCTTGTTTGGCATCAGCTTCTCTTTGAGGTTTTTCTTTCTTTTCCTTTTCGTCATCTATTAATTGTTGACGGATTTGCTTTTGTTGAGCATAATTAGAGTAAACAGAACGGAAAAATAAATAGAAACAAACAAAGATTGTCAACCGAAGATATTGTTTGAAGTCTTCTTCATCTACGTATCTGTATATAAATGCAAAAGGGGCGTCCATGGTGTAGATATTGGAGGAATAGATGTTGGAGGAAAAGATGTTGAATGGCGAGCGAGAAAAATGTTATGATGCGAAGGTGGAAGGAGGAATGAAAAGAATGAAGAAATGTTATGTCAAAATGGTATAAAAGGATTTAGATTCTTTAATTTTAAAATGAAAATGATATGGTTTTTTTGATAGTTGGCGGCTATTTTGATAGTTGGCGGCTATTTTGATAGTTGGCGGCTATTTTGATGGTTTTTGAAGATAAATTTGGAGCTTTAGAGTACTTCAGAGTCCTTACTTTTACTTCTTCAAATCCTTACTTTGACCTCTTCAGAGCTCTTCATCCTACAATTCATCCTCAAATGGATCCAATTCAGGATAATCCCCCACATCCACTTTATTAGGTTTAACAATACTTCCATGCTTAGGCCTACAACTAAACAATCTCGTTCCATTAATTGAACCATCATTCTTTCCTACCGGCTCATCAAATTCAATCCCCACCCAAATATCTTCTCCATTATCTATAACATCTACTTTTCCAACGTATTTTATAGTTCCTCTTCTTTCTCCTCCAATATTAATGATTCTACACCGATCTCCTTGATTCATACTTTTCGAAACTTCTATACTCTTTTGTAACTCCCGCTGTTTTTCCAGTTGATATTCCGGATCAAATCTTCCTAATTGTTCTTGTTTTTTCCACAGTAAAACCGTTCCTTGTCTATTAGCATAATCTTCTTCAGAAATCTGATACGATTGTCCATCCTGATCAGGCATTATTTCTGCCAAATCCTTTAAAGTAGAGTCAGGGTTCTCATCTATCACATGAAGTCGACAATATTCCGGTATATTTAACCCCGCCACCGTATTAGTTTCAACGTTATCATTACTAACTTCACGATAATCATTGGAATTTGATATTACATACAATTGAATGGTTTGAAATTGTGGAGAAATCCCCGTTATTTGTTCCAATCGTTGTTTCAAATACGAAATAGTCCATTGAGGAGATATTTTTCGTTCTGACGATGTCAAATCTGACGTCACATAAACTGGAATGTCCATATTGTACTTTATAATTATGTATAAAATGTTCAAGATATTACTACAAAGTGCGACTATAAACGCGAAGATATTTCCCAGGAAAACGACTGAAAAAACCAAGTCAGTAACTATGGAACAAGTAAGTAAACCAGTTCACAGACACAATAGATCTAAATACTAATACTATTCAGACACAAAAAGTAACACCAGAGAACACGGAGCAACAAAATCCACCTCCACAAAACAACGCCGGTCCAGAAAGGAGAGAAAGAAGAGGCCCCAAACAAGAAGGACCAAAGAGAGAAGCCATTCTTGACCTTAACAAGTACAAAGACCAAAAGATAAGGGTCAGATTTATTGGTGGTAGAGAAGTTGTTGGGGTTTTAAAAGGGTTTGATCAATTAATGAATCTTGTTTTAGAACAGGTGATAGAGACAGTCAGAGATCCTGAGGATGATACAGTTTTAACTAAAGATACAAAAGACTTAGGATTAGTAGTGGTTAGAGGTCCTTCATTATTGACCATATCACCATTAGATGGAAGTGAAGTTATTGACAATCCATTTGCTCCACAATAAGGGAGGAAGGAGGAGTAGGAGAAGTAGGGGAAGTATTAGAAGTAGGAGAAGTAGGAGAAGTATTAGTAAACTTACAATATTATCTATAGTATCTAATACATATTTTCAAATATCTATAGTTTCTAATATCTATAGTTTTAATATCTATAGTTTTAATATCTATAGTTTTAATATCTATAGTTACTAAAATCCATAATTTCTTATTTCATCCTCTCTTCGCATTGAGAACGTGAAAAATTCCTCATTATCATCATGTCATCCTTAGATAACGTTGTTTTATTACCCCAAACCAACCAACTTATTGGTCTCTATTCTATCATTAGAGATCAAAACACAAAAAGAGGCGATTTTGTGTTTTATGCCGATAGAATTATTCGTCTTTTAGTGGAAGAAGGATTGAATCAATTACCAGTTAAAGATACCATTACTAAATGTCATGGAGGACATGAGTTTAAAGGAGCCAGTTTCTTAGGGAAAATTTGTGGAGTTTCTATTGTTAGAGCTGGAGAATCTATGGAAATGGGATTAAGAGATTGTTGTAGATCGGTTAGAATTGGAAAGATTTTAATTCAAAGAGATGAAGAAACAGCAATGCCTAAATTGTTTTATGAGAAACTTCCTGAAGATATTAGTGAAAGATATGTATTTTTATTGGATCCAATGTTAGCTACAGGAGGGAGTGCAATGATGGCGGTAGAAGTATTATTAAATAGAGGAGTTAAAATGGATAGAATTTTCTTTTTGAATTTAATTGCTGCACCTGAAGGAATAAAAGCATTTCAACAGAAATTTCCTTTGGTGAAGATAATTACTGGAGGAATTGATGAGAAATTGGATGAAGATAAGTTTATTGTACCAGGATTAGGTGATTTTGGTGATAGATATTATGGGATATAGGAAGTGGTGGTGCTAGTAGTGCTAGTAGTGTCAATAGTGTCAATAGTGTCAATAGTGTCAATACAATATCATTAAAATATCATTAAAATATCATTACAGTATCAATATCACCACTATCATTACAATATCAATAATATCATTACAATATCAATAATATCAATACAATATCATCACTATCATTACAATATCAATATCACCGCTATCATCACATCATCACTACCATCACAATATCAATAATATCATCACAATACTGCTCCCCCCACTCATACACACTTCCTATGTACTATCTCAGGATCCTCCCCATACTCCTCAGCCGTAACCCACATCCTCTTAAACGTAGAAAGCCCCGCAAGTATAGATCCCCCTATCCATGTAGAATACTTTCTTTCTGGTGGTGCATATATCTTTACCTTCATTTTACTATGATAATCATTATCAGAAACAGACCATAAATGATTATCTGAACCCCCTGATTGATTCAGCTTTAACTCCAGAAGTAATCGATCTCCCATTCCTCTTAAAAGTGTATTTCCTCCTGATAATATAATACTATTATATAACGTAGGTCTCAAATCAATATCGGTTTTGGCCAAAGAGTTGGCGGTTAATTGAGCCAACCCTGGACTTTCTTCTCCTATAAGCTGAGGATTAAACAAGATTTCACTTGCTCTGAACCGTTCTGCTCCCAATTGCATCACATGTCCATCAGGGAGTTTATAATGACTTATGAGATCTGATGATGTCAGTTGTTGTGATGTCTCTCCCTTAATCATATACTGACTATATCCAGCGGAAGAATACATCCGTTCATCCTTAGAAGGATCCTTTGATACAAAACAACACTTTTCCTTAATGCTACGAGCCAATTCAAACTCAGAACTGGACTTAAAGTTGACTCCTGACATTCTTCGTATGTGATAAATCAACTGTTCTGTGATATCTCTTCCTGCGATATCCATTCGTTTAATGGATGTCGGCAACGAAAACCCTTCAAATGCTGGTACTACGTGAGTAACTCCATCACCACTATCTATAACCACACCTGTAGTTCGTCCTGATGCATACAATGAGAGTATTGCCTGAAGCGACAAGTACAAACATGGAACATTGAAGGTTTCAAATAATACCTGACACATACGATCACGATTGATTCTGGGGTTTAATGGGGCTTCTGTGATCAATAATGGATGGTCTTCAGCGTTTGTATGAAGTTCTTGTTGATATATATGGTTCCATAGCATCTCCATTTGGTGCCAATTCTCTACCACTCCGTGTTGAATTGGATACGATAATCGTAGTAATCCTCTGTACTCTTGAGCTTTATTACCTAGAAAGCTATCGTTTCCTGTAGCTTCTTCACTGCCGACAATGGTTCCTGGCATTATCTTTTGATACTTTGGTGTCCCGACTATGGAATTGGAGAAGGCTCGGGGTTTATCTTCACCGGCAAAGCCTGCTTTGATGTTACCGGAGCCGTTGTCGATGACCACGGGTTGGTTATACAAGTCGGACATAGAGGGAGAAGTTGTGAGGCGATTGTGAGGCGATTGTTGTGAAGCGATTGTTGTGAAGCGATTGTTGCGAGAAGTATGTTGTGAGATAATTGTGGTGAGACAATTGTGGTGATGTTTATGTGAGAAATGAGAAATTGTGATTTATATTTTTGATTCTGTTTTGATACCATTTTGAGGTTTTACAATTATCACCATTTCATCCCTTTTTGCGGATTTATTATTATCACCATTTGATCCCTATTTTGAGGGTTTATAATTATCACGATTTTCTTTTAATTTTTACTGTCATTATCCCCATGCTGTCGCTAAACGGTTTATCTAATAAACAAAAAGCTGATCTCAGGAACGCGTTTATGTTAATAGATGGAGGTTCTAAAGATTCTATTATTACTAAAGATGATCTTATTAAACTTTACTCCGATCAAGCACTTCCGCCTCCAAGTGACAAAGAATTAACCGCTATGATTGGTGATACGGAAATTGACGGCAAAAAAGGTATCAATTTCGGTCAGTTTCTGAACATCATGGCTGGTCAAATCCAAGCTTTTGATAGTAGAACCGTGATCTATGAAGCTTTAAAGACTTTCGCTGAAGGTACTGATATCAATGAGTTGGTCATTGATGCCGATACTCTTAAAGAACACTGTTGTTCCGTAACTTTAGATGGTGATGATACCATATCTAGAAGCACATTTGAAACCTTGGTTCGGGGGTTTGTCAACGAACAGAGTAATGGGAAAAGGCTATTTTTAGCGTCCAATTGGTTGGATGCCTACATTGATTAGTGGTAGTGTTTTAATGTACATTTATTACTGTGTTCCGTTAGTGCTATATGTTTTTTGTTTTGATTGTTGATAGTTTTCTGTTATTTTCTGCTATTTTCTTCTCTTTCTTTTCTTCTCTTTCTTTTCTTCTCTTTCTTTTCTTCTCTTTCTTTTCTTCTCCTTCTTTTCTTCTCCCTTCTCCTAACCCCTATGCATCAATGATCAATTCATCACATCCCCAATCTTCAAATGATCCATCGGGTAAATACCTTCTTATAACAAGAGGAATCTTTCTTTGTGATAATTCCTTCATAGATATTTGTAAAGGATCAGTTTCCCCTTCAATATCAACTAATACTGGTGCATTCAATGAGATTTGTAATGCTCTGGTCCCTAACACCCGAGCTCTTTCATATTTCGTCATATATGGAGTCGTGGTTCTATTTTCTTTAGGTATAGCCAATTCTGCTGTAGTTTTAGCTCTAGGTTTATCATCACCAGGTCCAAATCCTCCATTGATAATGGTTTTCCCATCACCTGTTTTCATATCATCATCACCATTAACATCACCTGCTGCACCATCTTGGTCTTGGAAGTCATCTTCAGAAAAGTGTTCTGGTTGTTCGAAATCCTCAAAGTTTTCTGGTCCTTCATTATATGCATTATCTTCAAAGTCTGACATGATGATGGATTGATAAAAAGATGAAAAATTACGTTTCGATGACATTTCATGAAAAAATGAGAAACTGAGAAATTGGCCACCGGTGCACGACCGTCACCACCACATCCAAATTTTTCCAGTATATAAAACTATAAATATATATTAAAACGATAAAAGTAGAGACTTTTTACGGAAATTTTGACTTTTTAATATACTTTTTTTTTTTCTTTCTTTTTATTCTTCTTCTCTGATTCGGAATTCATTTATTTGGTGTTCGTTTGTTAGAAAAATGGGTGTTTGACCGAGGGAAATCTATAATTCATCGGCATATGGTAAAGCATCAACATCACCAACAGCTACATAGTTAAGACCACTTAATTTAATAGCTTTGGCGGAATCAGCATTGATGGCAATATCTAAAGGAGATTCATAAGTAGATTGTAATGCAAGACTTAATTGAGCGGATTTGATGGATTTAGATAATTCCTTTTGAGGAACGGATTCAACAATCTTTTTGGCTTGTTTAATACCTTCACTAACGGAAGCAGCATCACCAGAAACTGAAACAACAAATAATCCACCTTCATTGTATTTCAATACTTGAGAAGTAGCACCAGGAATAGAGGATAATAATGCGGTGGAGGATGGAACAATGGAGGATCCAAGAGTAGCTGATAACACTTCGAATTTACCAAAATCAGCTGGTTTGATTGGTAATCCTAAGAAAGCAATAGATTGACCTGGGGCTTTAATTCTGGATTCTTTACCGGTGAAGAAGTTAACAGGAACTTGAGAAGGAGATCCCGTTGGTAAATCAGCAAAAGCTGATTCTTTGATAAAGTTATTTAAGTCAGCTTCATTGGCACCAGAAGCCACAATGGAAACATTGGATGAATTGTAGATTTCATCAGCAAAAGCTTTAATATCATCAACGGTATATTTATAAGAACCATCAAAGTATAAAGAACTACCCAATCCTTTTCTAAATGACATTTCATGTAAACTTTCTAATCCTTTAAAAGTATTTGACGTCATGGCAATATCATGTTCAGCTAAAGATGATGGTAATACAACTTCATCAAATTCATGAGGTCTAAATGAAGTCTTGGTCATAACATTACCTAAAGCTTCAACATAATAAGGTAAATCTTCTTTTAAGAATTTAACATTCAATAAAAGATTATCTCTGGTCACAGTACTGGAGAATTGACCTCCTAATAATTCACTTTCTCTAGTAAATCTTAATGCCGATTTGGCTTCAGTATTCAAGAAATTGAATTTACTTAATAAATGGGAAAGTCCTGATTTTCCTGCTTTTGATCCTCCTCCGTTAACAATAACTGATAATGAGGTTAAATTTCCAGTGGAATCTCTAGATGTCACCTTTAAAGGTCCTGATGCCGAACTATATGAACGTAAACTACGAGTTAACATTACTTTTATTGGGAATAAAATTGTATGAATAAAGAACGATTTGTGAGTGGTGAAAAAAAAAAAAATTTAATTTCTCGCGCTTTGATTGGCAGAAAGGGTCGTGCGCGGCAGAGTTGCAAAATTATACCAATGGTTTTGGTGTTGTATATTATCTACACTTGAGTCAATCTTATGGAAGGTCTTTCCTTTTTAGGGACGTTATTGGCTTCACAGTAGTCTAAGACAAGTTTCCCCCAAATAAAGTCAATCATAATCCCAACATGAACACCTCCCCAGATGAGATTTATACTGTAGAAGAAGTTAGAATTACCATTTCCCAAGACAATCCAACAGTAGTGGAAAATGGGTGATAAAACAAGACTGATAATAAGAGCTAGACCTGAAGCATAGACTAGTTTGCAATAGGGTAAAATGGAGCCGGCAAAAATGGGTAAAAATGAAAGGGCATAGCCTAAATCAGCCACAGTAGGATAGGATTTAGTAAAAGAAATCCACAAGTAACAAAGGATAATGGCTAAGAAAGAATCACCACCGGCAAATTTGCGAGAGCTTTGATATTCAAAGAATCGAATGGTCATAGGAGCAATGAATAATGCTTGGAAGATATTGAAAGTACCAATATAAAACGGAGTGAAAAAGTCAAACATTTCTGTGAAAAAGTACCACCATAAGCCCAAATTGGGCTTTATATTATCAAAGCGGATTATGGTTCCATAGCACTGGTCGAAAAACAGAAATGACGACGTTATGACAAGGGAAAAGAATATAAGTAATCCACAAGACGATATAAACAATGCAGGGCCTTGGAAATATATAAATGGAAGAAGTGGTTCATGATGGCCTCGAAGAAGACTATGTGCAAATGCAAGAATTGGAACCACTAAGTATATGGGAGTAAATGACAAATAAGTAGCAATGGAGAGACTAATCATTGATCTGGGTAAGTTTTTATAAACGGCCAATTGATGGATTGATTCTGTAATAAACAACAACGATAACATGACAGTAGAATGACACCAACTAGAAAGCAACATCAAGGGATTGAACAAGTAAAAAGACGCAATCAAAGAATCATTAAGTCCAACCACTTTATAGCCTAACCGCTGACTACAATGATGATTATACCACCGATTTAATACCACAAGACGATGACAAATCACCAAATCTGCTATAGCAAACACAAGATTCACCACTATATTAAAAGCCACATCAGGAATTTTACCATGGAACAACATAAAAAACGTCACAAGTAATGGAGGATGATGATTATTTCCTCCATTATAGGCGTCAATTCCATTATCAAGATAAAACAATGCTTCTTTTAACGTGGCAAAAGAAGTGATTGGATTTGTTAATTCAACAAATGAAGCCAAAGATCCCGATATCGAAGGAATTACTCCCGGCAACAATCGTAATAAGAAGCCGATGATAACAACAGTTGTGAAATGATCCATGACGTGGAAGAAGAAAATGCGAAGTGAGAGGAAGTGTAGAAGTGAGAATTATAAAGTATAAAAGTGAGAAGAAGTGAGAATTATAAAGTGTAAAGTGTTGTAATATAAAAAGCAGTTAAAGTATCACAAAAGTATTGTAAAAGTATCACAAAAGTATTGGAAAAGCATCATAAGGTCATAAAAGTACTAAAACTATCACACTATGTCAACAGTAAGTATAAAAGAGAATGAGAGAAGAAGAACAAAGTATTGTGTTAAATACACTATAACTACATCTTCTACTCTTCAATACCAATCAACACATACTAACGTTTAGTTCAACCCAATAAACCCCAAACCGTTCCTCAAGACTTTGGTGAATAAACCTATTGTTGTTCGGCTTAAATGGAACAAAACGGAGTACAAAGGCACCCTTGTGTCAATAGATAACTATATGAATCTTCAGATGGAAAACACAAAAGAGGTTGTGGTTAACGGAGGAAATAAAGAAGAGGATGATATTGGAGAAGTTTTTATAAGGTGTAATAATGTTCTTTTTGTAAGAGAGGCCACGTGAAGAGGAGAGGGAGATGTGAAGAAGAGGAGAAGAAGTGAAGGAGAAGAAGTGAAGGAGAAGAAGTAACAACAATATAGATTGTGTAGATTTAGTACGTGTAATAGATAATTTACAGGACGATGTGTCGCGGTAGAGCGTGGTGCGGTGTCGTGGTAGAGCATGGTACCTTGATGGTACCGTTCTGACGCCACTCTATCTTCCCCCTGGCACCACCCTGGCACCACCCTACCGCGACTCTTCACCAAAACCTCTTTCGCGACTCATTTCTCCAAGTCCTAACATTCGGTTCAAGAAACACTTATGGAACCAGCTCCTTACTCCGGGTTAATGGTCAAAACCCTTGAAGATGACCAAAATAGACAGCAGAAACTCGAGGAACAATCTATACAAGTAACAGTTAACAATAATCAAGAAACTTTGCGGCCAGAAGCAGTGTTTATCAAAGGTGTTGATTCGTTGTCCACCAACAATATTCTGGCTTTTATTAACTATTACGTTAACTATAACGTCAAACCAGCGGAAAATGAAGAGAATTCTACAGAATTACAATATGAACCGTTACCAATTGATGATCAGATGGAATTTAGAGTTCAATGGGTGAATGATACCTCAGTGACAGTTGTTTGTAAAACCCACGAAGACGCTAAACGGTGTTTACTGGCGATATCTATTAGTAGTAACGCTGAAGGAACTGTGGAGGAAGAAGATGTGACTTCAATGGTTCAAGAAAGAGAAACAAAACCTTATAATCCTGTGGTTGAGTTTCAAAGAAGAACGGATTTATCCAATAGACTCAATATTGATCAAAATGATGGTGAAAAATCACCACAAGAATCTACCGAAATGGATGAAGATGAATCCGCTGTAGTATTATACACCCGTCAAGCTTTTCAATCAGACAGAAAAGTTAAGAATGCTGCAGCTTATTCTCGGTATTATCTTTTACATGGAGAACCAGAAAGAAAACCAAGAAGACCAAGACCTCATAGACCCAATAGAGGAAGAGCTCGTGATTATAATGATGAAGAAGATGATTTATTTGCTCATAAATTGAGGGCCAAAAGAGCTCAAGAGAATGGTGATGAGGATCTTTTTGCCAATAGAGGTGATAGAGAAAGATCACCTCAACGTGATAGATCAAGGTCACCAATGAGAATGGAGGAGTGAAGAGTGGTTGAAGAGTGACTAAAGGAAAGACAAATATGTAGATATACTGTAGATAGTATAGTGTATGTAAAATATTGGAAGTAATATACTGTAAATGATATTGTGAAGTGGAGATGACAGAGAGAGCTATAGATGATGTATAGTTAATATAGAGTATAGTTCATATAGAGTATAGTTAATATAGAGTATAGTTCATATAGAGTATAGTCAATATAGTGCATAGTTAATATAGTGTTTAGTTATTGTAAAAAAGATAAGATACTATACTTAATATACTATACAGATAATATATTTAATATATTAGTTAACATACTACAGTTATTATAGAGTATAGTTAATATAATAGTTAATATAATAGTTAATATAATAGTTAATAGACTATATATATATATGATACTATCATTCATATACTATAGTTAATGTAATAGTCAACATACTATACTTAATATACTATACTAAACATACTATACTAAACATACTATACTAAACATACTATACTTAATATACTATAATACTAGACTTTATTATTATCCTACATTATAATTAGAACTCTATTATTATGCATATTTTTAATGCCTTATAACAACAATGAAACAATTCATAGTTAATACATAATTCAATTCCCTTCTTGACCAAAATCATCAGTAAATTGAGTATGATTCTGTATATCAGCAGCATTAACTGTAGGACGATTACTCTTTATTGATTTAATAAAATCTTTAATTGTCAATTCTGGCTCTTGTAATTCATCTGTTCCTACATCTAACCAACTTAATTCTCTAGCTCCTTCATCTCCTGGTGAACAAGGTGTAAGTTTTTCTTGTCCATCTTCACCTAAAACAGGCTTAAAATGAGTAGCTTGTTGGATTTTCCGAATTGGTTGCATTAAAGCATCTCTTACTACCACAGCTATATCATGACCAGAATATCCTTCAGTCATAGATGCTAATGCTTTGTAATCCTGATTACTACATTCACAAGGCACATCACCAATGTTAATATCAAACATTCTTGCCCGGGCATCTTCTTCCGGTAATGGAATATATATTCTTCTTTCAAACCGTCTTCTTATAGCAGCATCTAATTGCCAAGGGATATTGGTGGCTCCTAAAACAAGAACCCCACCAGAATCAGTACCAACACCATTCATTTGCACCAATAATTCTGTCTTAATTCTTCTCAGTGCTTCACTTTCTCCTTCACCTCTTGGTCCACATAATGCATCAACTTCATCGATGAATATAATTGAAGGTTTATTTTCTCTAGCCATAGTGAATAACTGTTTTACTAATCTTTCTGATTCTCCCATCCATTTAGACACCAAATCTGATGAAGATACAGAGAAAAACGTTGAATTGGCTTCGGTAGCTACTGCTTTAGCCAAATATGATTTCCCGGTCCCAGGAGGTCCATATAATAAGATCCCAGAAGTGGGTTTTCTGTTACCTTTAAATAATTGAGGGAATCTCACTGGCAAAATAACAGCTTCTTTCAATGCTTCTTTGGCGCTTTCAAGCCCTGCAATATCACTCCATAGAACGTTGGGTTTCTCCGACAATATGGCGCCAGCTAAAGCTCCTCTAAGCTTCTTAGTATCAGCATCAGCATCATCATCATTACCACCTCCAGCACCATCACCTTTTCTGGCCTTAGTCGATCCATTTGATGAGGAATTCTCTGCGGAATTGTTAGACGATTGCAGTTGTTTCTCTAAATGATCCTTCAATTGTTCAGCTCGAGTTAAGTATTCCGTAAACTTGGATTTGATCAATTCCTTAGACTTTTGATTCTTTTCGTATTTGATTGCAAGCATGAGATAATCCAATCCATTGTAGTAAAGTTTGTATGCTTCTTCGTACCGCGTAGCGGTATCGGCATCAATAGCCTTTTGGACCAAATCAATTCCTTTGGAGAGGAAATCGGAAGACATAGAGATAAATGATAATGAATGATTAGAAATGAAGGAGTGCGAGCGAGGGAAGGGAAGATAAGGGTGCGGGATCGAACTGGGGAAATGAGAGAATGAGAAAGGAAAGTGAGAAACTGAGAAGAGAGAAGAGAAAATGAGAGAGAAAATGAGAGAGAAAATGAGAGAGATATTGAGAGAGAAATTGAGAGAGAAAATGAGAGAGAAAGAGAGAACAACAAAACAAATAAAAAAAAGAATACATAAATAATATCAATTTCATAACCCTTTTTATAACCCGTTTCATAACCAAATTCCAGTTCCTTTCCTTTGGTCCTTTAGTCCCTTGGTCCCTTGGTCCTTTGGTCCCCTTGATCCCTCTCTCCCCCCCCATATCACGTGATCCTCGCATATCTTTTCCCTCTTTGACACCTCCAGGGCTCATAACCGATGACTAACTGCGCAAACTGCAGCTTTTTAAATCCTTTCCTTTCATCCTTTCATCCTTTCATCGTCTTAGTCATAGTTTATGTTACTATATATAAATTCTGTAATTAGCATATTTTGTATCATTAGTTATTAATTTGTGTTTTACGTAATTCATAATCCCTTCAAAAATGTCCCATAATTCTCACATTGACCTGGATAATGACCTGGATAATCATAGTCGTCCTTCGCTTATATTGAACCATTTAGCCGATGATAGGAAAAATAGTTCTATTAGTGGTGATGATTCTTCATATGGAGGTGATGAAGATGATAATGAAGTTGATAATGATAATGGCAGCAACGATATAAGGAAAACTCGATCCAATGTGTCTGAACTTTCTCGATTCATTTCTGGTATTAGAGATGACATTAATCACGATGACAACTATAGAGAAACGGCTTTAGCCGATAGAGATATTGCTGATCAGCTTGAAAAGGTATCACGAGTGTCTACAGCGACGTCTCGTCACTACTGGAGAGATGCAGAGATGGGTGGTTCTAGAACAAGATCTGGAAGTAACCAACTTTCTAGAACTGAGACCGATCCACAAACACCCGCTGACGGTATAATAGAAGGAGAAGATGATTCTAGAAATGACGAAGAAGACGATGATGATAATGATGAAAAAGAAGAATTCCAAAATGGTCCTCCTCCCGATACAGGATATTCGTGGATTGTGGCTATTTGTGCTATGTTGATGGTATTCTCCACTTGGGGTTCCAATGCTGGTTACGGGGTGTTTTTGAACTTCTACATTAACAACGGCACCTTTGCAGGAGCTACCAACTATGATTTTGCATTGATTGGAGGAATCGTTGTGTTTTTGGCTCAGTTTTTGGCTCCATATGCTGCTTTAGCTTATAAAGTATTAGGCATTAAAATCACTTGTACTATTGGTATTATTATGCAATTTGTAGGGTACATATTGGCATCGTTTGCTACTAAACTTTGGCATTTGTATTGTACTCAAGGATTAATAGTGGGGATCTCTTTTTCGTTGTTGTTTATTCCTTCTACGTTGGTCTTACCTACTTGGTTTGATAAACACAGATCTCTTGCCTTTGGTATAACTGTTTCTGGAGCCGGGGTGGGTGGGGTAACTTTTTCGCTTACTGTTAATAAGTTGATCGATACTACTGGAGATCAAAAATGGGCTCTTCGATTCACGGCGTTTTTAACATTAGTTATTTCAGCATTTGCTTTAATATTCTTAAAACCTCGAAACCAAAAAAGAGTTCCCTTTTCGGTGTCTTTAACTAAAGGTTTTGTTTTAGACAATCTTGGACTAATTTTTGATAAAAAAGTGTTCAAACTTTATCCTCTTGTGGTCCTTGGAACGTGGTACCTGGTTTGCATGTTGGGGTATGTGGTGATGCTTTTTTCTATGTCATCTTATGCTACACTGGTAGGATTACCTGCATCAGAAGCATCTATTTTAACAGCAGTACTTAATGTGGGACAAGCAGTAGGAAGACCTTGTTTTGGACTTGTGGCTGATCGATTTGGAAGAGTTAATGTTACTTCTTCAGCATGTTTATTGATTGCTGTATTAATATGGGCATTTTGGATTAATGCTGTTACTTATGCTGCTTTGGTTCCGTTTGCTTTGTTAATAGGTGCTATTATTGGTGTTGGAAGTATAATGTGTCAACCTATTGCATCCGATATAATCGATGAAGCCAGTCAATTACCAGCGGCTTGGTCAGGGTTGAACATTTTAGTTCTGCTTTCATGTTTGGTGGCTGAAGTTATAGCATTGGCTCTTTATAAACCCAGTGCTTCACATCCTTATTTACACACCCAAATCTTTGTTGGGTTTTGTTTCTTTGGCGGAGTATTGTTGATGATTGTTATAAGGGAGTATTTGGTCAGAAAAGTGTTTAATTATAGATTAACCATGGCTCACACGAGAATAAAGGAGTTAACTACAGCTAAAGGACGGTATTTAAAGATCAGTGATCAAGACAATGAAGAATTAGAGATTATACAAGAAAGACTTCAACGATTTGAAACATTATTACAAACCAATATTCGGTTTTACATCATCAGAACATTTTATCCCATCAAGGTTTAATCAAATTTAATCAAATTTAATCCTTTAATTTATTTTATTAAATATACATATATATGGAGTAATAACAATAATAACAATAATAATAATAATATTAAATATTAATCACCATATACATGTAATAATATATGACCGATATAATACACGATATGAATGTAGATATCTCTTAACGGTTAGATTTAGCAACTCTTTCTAATTCATCCTTCTTCTTGATGGCGTAAGAAGTAGAAGAACCTTTAGCAGCGTTAATTAATTCTTCAGCTAAACATTCAGCAATGGATTTGACAGTTCTGAAAGAAGCTTCTCTAGAACCAATAGTTAATAAAGCAATAGCTTGGTTAACTCTTCTTAATGGAGAAACATCAACAGCTTGTCTTCTGACGGTACCAGAAGAACCAATTCTGGTGGAATCTTCTCTAGCACCAGAGTTGACAATGGCATCAACAACAACTTGAACTGGGTTTTGTTCGGTGATAACATGGACGATTTCTAAAGCGTGTTGAACGATTCTAACAGCCTTCAATTTCTTACCGTTGTTTCTACCGTTCATCATTAAGGAGTTGGTTAATCTTTCAAGGATAGGACATTGAGCTTTTCTGAATCTCTTGGAAGCGTATCTACCAGCAGTGTGAGGAACGAAGACTGGTTGTCTGATTTGAACGTAGTCAACTAAGGAAACATCCTTAACTTCAACATCTTCAAAAGACCATTTGTTGAATAATTTGACTTCACTTTGAGCAGCTTGAACTTCAGCTGGGATAGGAGTAGCTAATTCAACTAACTTTAATTCTTCTTGGACAACTGGTTGTTGTTGTTCTTCGACGTCAGACATGTTTAAATAAAATGGATTATACAATGAAAAGATTTAAACTGTTAATGTGAGAAATTTTTCAATTTTTTTTTTTCACGCTTCACCAATCTGATCTCAAGTTACACAAAGAGGGGGGAAATGAGGGGGTTACCCGGTGCGAATCTTAGGGTTCCCTCGTTTTCGAGCCCTAGCTGCGTGCACGTGTTGGGGTGTTTTTGGGTATGGGGCTCTGGAAAAGGGCCAGAATAACAATATAATGTGGTAGGTGGTTTTCTTGATGGTATAGAACCCCTCCAACATCACTTTCTTTGTCATATATCCACCCCCTACCCCCCTTTAACCCCCATCTCTACTTCTCCCTCCATCTCTCTATCGACAGATTTACCCAACACGCCCAATTAGGAAATGTAAATTCTGTCATGGTGGCAGCCCTCATACCGCACCGGCCCGGTGGTCCTGTCACATTCTGTCATCGCATATCACCGAAACAGGGCTTATATTGTTAATACTAATAAATCCGGGTCCATATTGCACCAAATCAAACCGGGAAAAAGGGGAATGTATTTCTACGGCCCTATAATTGTATAAACCACATTTTTCGCTTCACTTTCTCCTTCCCTTACCTCTCTTTCACTTCCCCTTTTCCTCTCCACCCTTCTCCTCTTCGCAAGGCTGCTTCCTGCACATAGTCCGATCTAGGCCGCTCCGGAGCTTCTTTATCTTTACCCCATACAATGAGTCAATAGTACTTAAGACGGAAATTTCCATGAAAAAAAAAAAATTATACGAAATTATTGTAAATTATGGACTCGGGAGAATATAAAGAAAAAGCCCATTCCAGCTCAAGTGTAGACTCAGCTACAGGTGCCGGATCAGGAACAGAAATAGAACCTATAAAGGAAGTTCCAAGTATAACCGATAAGCATGAACAGGTGAATCAACTTGCCGAGGAACTCAATATAGACCAAAAGAAATTAATGTGGAAAATTGATATATGTGTTGTGCCATCATTTTGTTTGTTATATTTTCTTTCGTTTTTGGATCGGGTCAATATATCCAATGCTAAGTTATACGGATTAACCGAAGATTTAGGGTTAACTGGGACTCAATATAATACGGCTTTGACAGTATTTTTTGTGCCGTATGTTGTGTTTGAAGTCATTTCCAACTATCTTATCAAATTTGTTAGCCCCCATATATGGTTAAGTTCATGTATTTTCCTTTTTGGAGCAGTAAGTGTAGGAATGGCCTTTGTGAATAACTTTATTCAATTAGCCATGTGTCGGTTTTTAATTGGGATTTTTGAAGCCTCCACATTCCCAGGGCTTTTCTATATATTAAGTTCATTTTATGCTGGATTTGAAGCCCAAAAAAGGTATTCTGTGTTTTTCTCCAGTACTTGTTTAGCTGGTGGAGCCTCAGGGGCTATTGCTTACAGAATCCACGATTTAGATGGAGTTCATGGAATAGAATCTTGGAGATGGGTTTTCATTATTGAAGGAGCTATTACTATGGGATTGGCATTTTTATTATTCTTTACCATAGCTGATTTCCCGGAACAAGCCCGGTTTATGACCGATAATGAACGTCATTTCATTAAACGGAAGTTAGCCATCTATTCCGGAGCCGAATCCGCCATCGAAATCACCAGTAAATTCAAAGATGTGGCCAAATGTTTCACAGATTACTTAATCTGGTTGCCAGCGTTGGCCTATTTTGGGTTCATTATTCCCTCTTACGGATACGCTTATTTCGCAGCCACTATCATTAACCAAATGGGATACGATGCTCAAACGGCTAATCAACATTCCGTGTACCCTTGGATTTGTGCATTTGGTGTCAGTTGTACTTTAGCCACCATTTCTGATAGATTAAGATTAAGATTACCATTTATTTTGGGGTGTCTTGTAACGGGAGTAGTGGGATTAGCTATGGTTTTAGGAGCCACTCATCAGCCTAAAGTTCGGTATGCAGGATGCTTTTTGTGTGCTACAGGGCTTTACTCAGGAATGCCGATTTTAGTGTGTTGGAACTCGGTGAATTTCGGGGGTCATTTGAGAAAGTCCATTGGTACTGCATGGCAAATTGGGTTTGGTAACATTGGAGGAATTATTGCAACCTACATTTTCTTATCTAAAGACGCTCCTGTATTTGTTCCTGGTCTTGCCACGTCCATAGCTTCAGCATGTTTTGCAATCATTTGTTCTTTAGGTTATTTCTTTGCTGTAAAAAGATTGAATAAGATTAAACAATCACCAAAATATATTGAAGATTTTGAAAAGTTATCAGAAAGAGAAAAGTTGTTAGCTGGAGATAAGAGTCCTCAATTTAAGTATTTGTATTAGGAGTGCATATGGAAATTGTGTGATTTTAATGATTTAATATTTAATGATTTAATATTAATGACTCAACATTTAATATGATTTTTTTGTACATATATAGTATTAAGGGCTGTGCAATTGTAATTGTACAATGTAATACATAATTAGATATTAACTTTACTCCCTAATAAGGGTTATGTGGCCGGGCTTAGATTAACGTTATACACATGACGGGGTTAGGTGGTGTTCGCACGCCCCTTTCCTGGTCATATAAAACACCTCTCGATCTGCTCATTATTATTTCAATCACTAATGGGAAAAGACGATTTTGCTCCTCCGACAGGTGCTCCCCCAGAATGGTCTGGTAAACAAGACTATGGAAGACCTTCAGGTCCTCCTCCAGGACAATCTTCTTCACAACCAGCTTATGGACAAGCCGATCAAGATAGAGGAATGTTTAGTAGTAATCATGGTGGTGGTTATGGACAACAACAAGGTTATGGAGGTTACCCTCCTCAACAAGGATATGGGGGTTATCCACCTCAACAAGGTTACCCTCCTCAACAAGGTTACCCTCCACAACAAGGGTACTATCAACAACAACAACCAATGTATGTTCAACAACAACATTCATCTGGTGGAGGTGGAGGTTGTGGAGGTTGTTTAGCTGCTTGTTTGGGGGCTTTATGTGTATGTTGTACATTAGATATGCTCTTTTAAGAGTAGTGAATAATTTTTACTTTTTTTTTTTTGTTGATTGTTTTTGTATTATGATAGTTGCATAATAAATGTTAAGTTAGAGAAATTGTAGATATGTAGAAAGATTGAGGATTGTTAATGAAGGGGTGGGGGTTTAAATTTTCCGAGTTTTCTTTCTTTTTTTTTTTTTTTTTCTTAATTTTATTTTTCAATAAATTTCTTGACTGCTAAATTTAGCGATTTTTATGTGAGTGAGATTATACGAGGGAGATTATGGTAATTATAATTGGGATGTGATTAGGATGTGGGATGGGCAACCGGCGGACAGACTGGTTAATGCAATAGTGTTATTTTTGGGGCCAAATGTACTATTTTCTGTGATTTTGTTACCATTTTGAAAATGGTTATTAAAAAAAATAGGAATTTGATGTTGTTAGGGATTAAACATTTTGAATTTTCCAAATTTTTCATACTTTTCATATCGTTATCAATTCCTCAATCCCTCAATTCCTCAATTCCTCAATTCCTCATTGCCTACAATTTACCACATCAACCACCGCACAAAAACCTTACAACTGAATTCAATTAGTTTTCTCTTGATGTCTTGATTGTACAAAATACCTTTTTGAATAATATTGCCATTACCTCTTCATCTTTCCAATATCTCTCCCATACACATCCTCCCATCCATAAGGACGCCTGCGTGGCGTAATGGTTAACGCGTCTGACTTCTAATCAGAAGATTGCGGGTTCGACTCCCGCCGTGGGTTCTTTTTTTTCTTCTCCATACTTTTTTTTGCAACTATTACTTGTTTTGTCTATTTCTTTTTCTATATTTTTTCTATATATATATTTTTTTTTAGTCTAAATACTTTTTTTCATTTCCTTTTACGGATCTTCATACCCAGGACCACATACCATTTCCGATCCAATCCAAATCAAACTCGGAAGATTTGTTCCCAAATCTTCTAACCATCGGTAAGATATGTAAAGCATCAGTAGAATCATTAATGAGTTGAACCTTCTTTGAAGGAGCAGCACTAGAACTTTCTTCTTCAACATTTTCAAATGCTTTTGGTAAATAGTTCAAAAAGTAATCATTCAATACCGTTGCAGGGAAGTTATTAGGCAAATCATTCACAGCAACATATACTGATTCATTATCATCCAAGTTTCTATTTCTAGCAACTCTACAGGCAAGCCCAAATAAAACATCCAAATCTTGGAAATTATAGGCCCCTAATTCATTCATTCCTGTGAATGAAGATACTCTTCTACTACCAGCACCATTAGGATTAACAGGACTAGCAGGAGAACCCAACATTTCAAATTGTAATTCTCCAACACCAATAACATATAATTTTCCTATAACTGATAACCAAATGATATAGTAAGATTTATGCTGTAAGTCATTAGTAAAGATAGCTCCTTGAATATCATTATAACTTAATTGTTCAGGAGTGACATCAGGTAACTCTTTGGTGAATTCTCTATTAATATAATCATGGTTTTCAATATTCAAAATACTAGGCTTAATGGCAAATGTAGGCATACCTGAGAATTGAACCGAAGATCTTCTTCTGGTGTTAGCAGGATCATTAGGTGGAGGTTGTTTTGATTGAGAAATAGGTGTTAATTCAGTTTGAGAATTGATTTTAGTCATGTTTAATAAATCACCAATGTTAGTCAATGAACTCAGTGATTTACGACCACCAGATAATTCTGAATGGAAAGTCAGTTTATTCAATTCCGTTAAAATATCCAATTCTCTACATTGCATGGCAAATGAGATTATATCTCTATCTTGTGGTTTAGAACCATGTAATAATCTTAATCTCTTACCAATCATATGAGAAGATCCTTCAGGGGTGTCAATCAAATTGTTCAACACTTGTTCATGAGAATCGGCAATGGTGGTAGGAACTTTATAGAATGATAATGGAAGTGATTTGAAACCAAATCTTTCATAAAAAGTCCCAATGGCCGAGTATAAAACCCAGAAATATTTCTTACCAAGATAATAACTGGCTAAATAGGGATCGTAGCTTTTATCGTCTTGCATAACCATAGCCTTAAAGCTATCAGGTTTGGAGTCATCACTAGTTTCAATGTTGTGGGTGATCAACTCCTTCTCCACATACTCAATGGTCTGGTCAATGAGCTTATTGGCCAAACCAAGGTTTCTGTATTGGGGCAAAGTCACCACATATGTAATACACAACAAAGTCACATATTTGATACTCAATTGATCAACATTAGGAATAGAAGAGATCTCGGATGATCTATCACCTGCTTTGTGCATTCCTTTCCTGTGTTTCACAATACACATACACACTGGTTTGCTGGTGGCTTTGTGTTCTAAGTAGAACACTTCATTCTTTTCTCCTTGACTTTCACATTTTTTAATGGTCTCAGCTAATGTGGAAGCCACTTTTCTTTCTGGGATTTTGGTGAAAAACTCTTTACTAGTAATGGCTAATACATCATGAAGCTCATTAGTATTGGAGTTATCAGCAACTTTAAATCTGAATTGATCACTCATTTTAGTCAAAAAAAAAATAAAATCACAAACTGTTTAAAAATCAATATTTAAAACACTTAAAGTATTGAAAAAATCGAAGAAAAAAACAAAAAAATATATATAAATCCACAATTCCCGGCTCGGCGGGGTCTTATATAGTAACGACTCCGCAAATGATGATCAATCCATAAACGGTAAAAGTCCGCGTTGTTGCTTTCTGAAAGTTTGTTTGCTTTGTGGCAGAGAAATGTTGCAGAGAAAATTGTTGTAGAGAAAATTGTTCCGAACGATGCGGAAGAGTACCGAAAGCAGCACTGGGAATGGGTCTGAGGTCCCAGTGCCTGAGGTTCTAGAGTCTGTGGTCCTTTAGGACCTGGTTGAGACGGTTGAGAAATTTGCAGCATAATTGCTGCGCAGTAAAGAAATGATTATTGCATTGATTATATGAAGTAATACTGTACTTAGTTTCGTGACTGTTATTATGGAATATGTGATATAAGTTAGTGAGAGATGATTTATGTTTTTTTGGGGTTTTTTTCGGGGGGATTTTTAGGACCTTTTCAGGGCTTTTAGGAGCTTTTCAATATCTTTATAGGAGCTTTTAGTATTTTTTCAGTATCTTTTTAGTATCTTTTCAGTATCTTTTCAGTATCTTTTCAGTATCTTTATAGCACCTTTTCTGCATCTTTATAGCACCTTTTCTGCTTCTTTATACACAACTTCACCTCTTTTGTAACCTCAATATATCCCGATCCATTGACACAAAAAAGTACGCCAATATCACATCCGCCATTAAAACACATCCTCCATTAATCACATACCCAAAATGTAAAGCTCCTCTTTCAGCCAACATTCCTGTAAACACAGGTCCTATACACCTGGCAAATGTCTTGGTCATATTAACTGTACCCATAACTTTAGTCAAATCCTCTTTTTTAACTACTGACGTTAGTAGTACTTGTCTAGGAACTACATCCATAGCAGTAGTGGAATAATATAACACCAAAAACACTGCTGCTAATAAAAACTGAGGACAAAAGCCCACAGCAATGAAGAAAATAGCTGAAGGAGCTTGAGTAAAGAGAATGGCTTTAACAGGACCCAAAAGTTTGGCCAAAAATGCCGAAGGTAACGTGGTGACACTGTTAGTAGCATTAGTAATGAAGAAAAGGATTCCCAAACTAGTAGCAGTGATTTTAAAAGACGTCTTAAAGTAATAAACCACCCAGGAAGAAGGCATAAATCCGTACCCAAATGAATCTAAGAAGAATACTACCAAAAGCTTACTGGCGATATTCCACGTGGACCCAGCAGCAATGGTCCGTGGTTGAAGAGGAGTGGATTCAGTATCTTCACCGCTATCTTCACCACTTTCATCACCATTCTCTCCATTTATAAACTCCTGAAGCTCATCGTACTCACATTTATCACTCAACCCAAGCATTATAAAGAACTTGACCACGGCTATCAACGTATACAAGACAAAAACCGTTCTATAACACGTTTCCAAGTCCCATTGAAGCCTCAAGTTCAAGAAATCCACAACAAATCCACAAAGTAATGCTCCCAAAGCTGCACCAGTAGTTCCACATAAGGAATGAATAGCAAATATTTCGGGCCGATGACTATGGGGAGTTACGTGAGCAATAACCGCTTCTTCCACACTCTTAAATGGACCGGTTTCGTCACCAGAAGGAGATATCACCCCCACTATGGCCCCCACTAGCAATATGATCCAATTAGACATCCGTGCAAACACAACCCCGGCGGCAACCATCATAATGGTCCCGACAATTAACACTCTTCTTCGACCTAACCAATCAGCATTCCATGTAAGAACATAGGAAATAACCACATCCCCTACAAGAGTTAGGGCCATAAATGTACCAATATCTTTAGGAGATATGTCTATAGATTCCAAGAAAAGGGTTAAAACTTGGTTGGTTAAGCCATAACTCATCATACGAAAGAACACGGAAAGCCAAAGCAACCATACGTCTGAGCCGGCTTGTTTTAGTGAAGCAATGACGGACATAATGGAGTAGGGGAGTGGACAGTAACGTAGTAGGAGTTATGATATAAGGAACAATAAGTGATGATATAAGTAACACTATTAGTGATGATATAAATAACACTATTAGTGAATAAAAGTAGCAATAATATAAACTACCAATATCAAGTATCAAATATCAAATATCAACAATGTCTAACAATATTAACAGTGTCTAACAATGTCAATGATGTAACAGTTTCAATATCAACAACCTCAATATCAATAATGTAAAACAGTTTCAATGATACAAAGTATAATATCAATGATATAAAACAACCTCAATGTCAATATCAACAATGTCAATCACAATCTCAATAATGTAAAACAATCTCAAATACTTTCAATAATAACAATCTCAATAACAATAACAATCTCAATCTCAATAACAAATACTTCCAATATCAACAACCTCAATAATTAAATAATATCAATAATATCAATCACAATCTCAATATCAATCACAATACCACTGTCACCAGTGCGAAGTCATCACCAATTCTCTCACCACTTCCTCACCACAACTCCCTCACTCACCACCACTAATGCCAATGACAGATAGGAGCTCCCTCGAAAACTTGGCCCATATCGCTCACATGTCGGATGAGCTTCAAATGCTCAACGAACAGCTCAGTCGGGAAGAAACTCATCCTTCAAACGAAGGTGATAACAATACTGACAATAGTCCTAGCACCAAGTCGGGGAAACCAAAGAGAATGGCGTGTGTTGAGTGTCGACAGCAGAAATCCAAGTGTGATGCCCATGAAAAGCACCCTCAGGCGTGTACACGGTGTCAAAAGAAGGGCTTACGATGTGATCTTCGTTCTGATTATAAACGGACGTATAAAAGAGCTCGAATAGCTCAGATTGAACGAGAGTTTAGTGATTTGAAGAATACTTTAACGGCGTCACAGGCGTCAGAGTTGTTGAAACGGATTCCATCTTTGGCGCAGAAATCGGGGTCGCTTAAGGATGAGTTTGAGAGTAGTATGGGGGAGGTCCCCGGGTCTAGGGGGGAGGTCCCCGGGTCTAGGGGGGAGGTCCAAGGTCCTGGGTCTGAGGTTCTGGGTCCTGGGTCTCAGGTCCTAGGATCTAGTTCTCAGGTCCCAGGTCCCGGGTCTCAGGTCCTAGGATCTCGTTCTCAGGTCCCAGGTCCTAGTATCCAGGTCCCAGGTCCTAGCATCAACACTCCTTCGATACCTAATACTCCTTCTGTGGCCCAGTCACAGGCCCAGTCACAAAACCAACCATCACAAAACCATCAGTCACAGACCACGTACCAGGCCCCCTACCAGACCCCCTACCAGGCCCCCTACCAGACCCCCTACCAGACCCTGGATCTATACAACTTCCCCGACCAGGTCCCCGACCTGCTCCTTCACCAGGTCCTGGAAAAAACCCTCGACTTCATCACCATTCAACCTGAAACCACTATAGAACTATTCAAAGAATACGTCCACCATTATCACCCGATTTTACCCGTGGTCGACGTAGCAAAAGGTCCCGAAAACATCTACAAATTGTGTCCCGCATTGTTCTGGGTCATCATGGTGGTGGCTTTACGACGCTTTAACGACGATTATAACCGGAACTTACTCTTGGTGCTATCTCCGATAATCAAGGACGTTTTGGCGGAGATAACCATCTCTCCAATCACAAGATTCAATCCTTCTGAAGAAGATGAACCCATTTTGAACGCTTGTTCTGTGTACTCAGTTCAAGCATTTTTGATCTATTCTTATTGGCCGCCTATAACGTCATCATTAAGTGCTGATACTTCATGGAATACTATTGGTGTGGCGTTATTTCATGCTATACGAATAGGGTTAAATTCACCCAATTTGGCCCTGGTTTCCAGCTCTGATGGTACTAAAGCTACCACCGACTCCACTAAATCCCCCCACCAATTGGCTTTGGTTCATGAACAATTGAAAACTTGGGTTCTTTGTAACATTGTATCACAAAATATCGCTACTGTGTTTGGATTCCCGGCTTTTGTTCAGTTTGATTCTTGTATTTGGTGGAGTTTACGGTCTACAAGCCCTATTAAACTCCCGAAATCCGTTAAATTCATGTTGGAAATAGCTCTGTTTGAAGATCAGGCATTGAAAACCCTTAATTCCAATTCTCTGGATGCTTATGGTCTTATAGATCCCACTGAAAGATTACCTTTATTAAAGATTCTTCTTCATCAACTTAATGATTTGGAATTAAGATTAACTGATGAACTTCCTGTCAGTGATAGTTATAGAAAAATCCAACTTCTTCTGGCTCGAGTTCATCTTTTAACCTATTATTTCATGGATTCTTCTAGAATAGCATTCTTTGAGCTCCAAAAAGGGTTAGTGGGGCTCTTTAATGCTGCTGTTTCTTTGATAAACTTTGCTACAAAGTGTCAAGAAAACGACAAAAACTTCATCAAATATCTCCCTGGAATGTATGTGTTAAGTATATGGCAAGCATCTTGTGTTATAGCCAAATTAGTGCATTCTCCAATGAAACAATACATTGATTTAGGCTCTGGAAGACAGAGTTATGAAAGTGCCATTGCTTTGGCAGCAAAAGCATCTATTTTGAAGTATGATATTGCACACAGATCCAGTGGAATTATGAGGAATATGTGGCAAGTTCTTCGATCTTTAGACGAAAAGAATCTTACCAATTTGACCATTAACATTAGAAGCAGAATGTCGGCTTCATTATTCTTTGATTGTCTCTATGAATTAAGAGATCAAGTAGGAATGTTGAAGCTTAATAGTAGGCATAATGGAGAAGGAGGAGGAGGAGAAGAGGAGGAGGAAGAAGAGGAGGAAGAAGAAGAAGAATATGGCTATGAACAGAGAACAAACGGTGGTGATATTAATACTAATAACACAACCAATAACACAACCAATAACACAACAAATAACCCAAACACAACCACAACAAATGTAATGGAATCAGAAGATGAAGGAAGTCCTAAATCAACACCAGGAAGTAATAATTCGACCCATTCTAAGAGGAAACCTCGGTCACTTTCCAGTACGGTTGATGCCGAATCTAAGGCCAGAAAGATCATTAGAACCATTCCTCTTGATCCTCAGCCTATTTCCATGCACAATAAACGGAGTTCTATATTTAAAGTGGTGAATAATTCCAGTGATTCGTCGCCTTCTGTTGGGTCGAGTAATCATCATTCACCGCTTAGGCAAGTGCAGGATCAGGGCCAGGTCCAGGAGCAGACACAGGAGCAGCAATACCAGGACCAGTCCCAGTCACAACCACAACCACAACCACAACCACAATCCCAGAAACTGTACTATGGCCACACCCCCACCAGAATGGCTATCACCGGAAACACTATCAACAGATCACAATCCAACACCAAATCCAACAACTTTGGTGCCACAGGTAATATCAGCAGTGCAGAATTTGGAGAAAAGTATAAAAACAATAAATTAGATCAAGGATTAACATCATTTATGAGTAATGAATCACCAATTCAAGGAGGTTTAGAACTGTTGGAGAATATTGATATTAATAGTGATATTCTTTGGAAGGATGTTGATAGTGTTATGAATGATTTTGGGTTTCATGCACAGTGAAGTGGGGGGAGAAGAGATGAGAAGAGAAGAGAAGAGATGAGAGCAGAAGAGAAGAGAAGAAGTTTGTATTATATAGATGAATGAATGAAGATGTAAAGGAAGAGAGATTTTGTACTATAAAAGAGTGATGGAGTGATGGAGTGTTTGATACTGTATCAAGAAAAGTACATAGGTAAAGTACTTAGATACTGTATTAGATACTGTATTAGATGCTGTATTAGATGCTGTATTAGATGCTGTATTAGTCAATGTACTTGGTCAATGTACTTGGTCAATGTACTTGGTCAATGTACTTACGATAATCACTTACTTCTATAATGAAGTACTTAAATCTATGTATAGTATACTATTACATTATATTATTACATTAGATGATAATATTATACTATTACATTATACTATAACATTATACTATAACATTATACGAAAGCACTATACTATAACATTATACTATAACACTATACTATAACACTATACTATAACACTATACTATAACACTATACTATAACACTATACTATAACACTATAAGGTAACACTTACTATATTACTGCTTATATTACTGCACTTGGTACATATAATAGTGTATAAGTGTATAAGTGTGTAAGTGTATTATAACAGTATATTATAACAGTATATTAGAACACTATTATAACAGTATACTATTACTATAACAGTATATTATAGTAATATATTATAACACTATAACACTACACTATAACACTATAACACACTTCTTAGTAATGTATTGAATATTAACATTTATGAGATGATGAGATGACATTCTGTAACAATACTGTAGTTTTACATTATCATTACTTTATATTATTACTCTACATTATTACTTTACATTACTGTTACAGCACTATTACTCTACATTATCACTTCATCACCACTACACTATTACTCTTACACTATTACCACTACACTATTACTCTTACACTATTACCACTACTCCACTTCGCACCCACCACCACCACCACTCCCCTTATGAACACCCCACGACCACCGTCCGCACCTTCAATAAAAATTTTCAGCATTTAAATTTTAATCAAAATCATTTACATCCCATCATTATGTCTTACGATGATATTGAAAACGCCACTCCCGATATAGTTATTGGGGGAGATGTTCAAGAAGAAGAATTCCAATATGAACATGATGTAGAAAGTGACGCCGAAGCCATGGAAGAAGAAGAAGATGTATCAGCTTCAAAAGCCGGTGGTGGTGGTGGTGGTGGTAAAGATAAAAAATCCGTAGCTTTTGCTGGAATCGATGAAGAATATGATGAAGAACTGGCTAGAAGAGAATTTGAAGAAGGTGGTGGATTACCTGAACAAGTTGAAAATCCAAATTATGAAGAGTTGACTCCATTATCAGCTGATATCATCAATAGACAAGCTACTATTAATATTGGTACTATTGGTCATGTAGCTCATGGGAAATCCACTGTGGTTAGAGCCATTTCTGGGGTTCAAACCGTTCGTTTCAAAGATGAATTGGAAAGAAACATTACCATTAAATTGGGTTATGCTAATGCTAAGATTTATAAGTGTGATAATGAAGATTGTAAACCTCCAGGATGTTATAGATCTTTTAAATCCGATAAAGAAATCAGACCTAAATGTGCTGTTGAAGGTTGTGATGGAAGATATCAATTGGTCAGACATGTATCATTTGTTGATTGTCCTGGGCATGATATTTTAATGAGTACTATGTTGTCAGGAGCTGCTGTTATGGATGCTGCTTTATTATTAATTGCTGGTAATGAAAGTTGTCCTCAACCACAAACTTCTGAACATTTAGCTGCTATTGAAATCATGAAGTTGAAACATGTGATTATTTTACAAAATAAAGTTGATTTAATGAGACAAGAATCAGCTTTAGAACATCAAAATTCCATTTTACAATTTATAAAAGGTACTATTGCTGATAATGCTCCTATTGTTCCAATCTCGGCTCAATTGAAGTATAATATTGATGCTGTCAACGAATTTATAGTAAATTATATCCCTATACCAAAGAGAGACTTTATGGTATCACCAAGATTAATTGTCATCAGATCCTTTGATGTTAATAAGCCGGGAGCTGAAATTGATGATTTGAAAGGAGGTGTTGCTGGTGGTTCTATTTTGAATGGGGTATTCAAAATTGGTGATGAAATTGAAATTAGACCTGGTATTGTTACTAAAGATGATAATGGTAAAATTCAATGTAAACCAATCTTTTCCAATATTGTATCATTATTTGCTGAACATAATGATTTGAAATATGCTGTACCTGGTGGTTTAATTGGGGTTGGTACTAAAGTTGATCCTACTTTATGTAGAGCCGATAGATTGGTTGGTCAAGTCGTTGGTGCTAGAGGTGATTTACCTTCTATATATACTGATATTGAAATCAACTATTTCTTATTAAGAAGATTATTAGGGGTTAAAACTGATGGTCAAAAGGGGGCTAAAGTAAAGAAATTAGAATCCGGTGAAGTATTAATGGTTAATATTGGTTCTACCGCCACTGGTGCTAGAGTCATTGCTGTCAGAGCTGATATGGCTAGATTACAATTAACTTCCCCTGCATGTACTGAAGTCAATGAAAAGATTGCTTTATCCAGACGTATAGAAAAGCATTGGCGTTTAATTGGTTGGGCTACTATCAAAAAGGGTTCTGCCTTAGATCCAATCTCTTGATCTTCCTTATTATTTACAACTTTTTATATGTATTTATAGGTTTAATGGAAATGTATGTTTTCATGATAATGTATAGTTTCGAAAATGTATATTTTCCTTTTCACTTATGTAAACTATGGTAATTATTAATCTATTATTTGCTTGTAATCATTAAATAATTGGCTGTTGATGAATTTTGGGAATGAATCTTCTTCCATTAATCGATATATATTACCCATTATTTCAATGGAAATGGGGGCAAACCTTTGTAGTGGTAAGTAAATATCATGAAGTTCTTTATCAAATGATATGGAACTACAAATGGATCCTCCAGAATCTTTTTGTCCTGAAAAATTGGATGATTTTCTGGAATCTTCAAATATTGAAAAGTTATCATCATCTTCTGCTGATGTTTCTTGAGAATCAACTTCTTGATTATGGTTACTGGTTTCAGGGAAATTGGTCATGATTGGTGTGGTTAAATTATTGTAGTTTCTGATGTCATCAAGATCATCATTATCAATAAGAATCTTTGTGATAGCATTCCGAAGTAAATAATCAATATTCAATACCAATGAAGCATCAGAACTTAAGAAGGTAAAGTAAATGTTATATGCTAATGATAAACAATCTCTTGCCATTTTTAAGAGTTGTTCACTATAACCATCAGATCTGCCAATGACATTGATTAATTTGTTTAATAATGTGAACTTTCTATTGAACAATCGTAATTGCATGAAAGCGTCAAGATTTTCCGAACAGAATTCATTATTCAAGTGTAATTTAAAGATTTTCCTTAACCCAGAATCTTTTAAGAAATCATCTAGTTTATACTGAAGACTTTGTCTTATGATATCATTGTTTAAAGACTGTTTACTTGGTTTCCTATACCAAGATACAAATGATCGTGATATAGGAGTCAAGGTATAAATAGCCTTGTTCAGATCATCAAAGCAACCATCACTATTAGGTTCAGAAGCATAGGTTAAAAACTGTAACCTGAGGAACAAATTCCCGATTTCTATAGCTTGTTTTGTAGATAACAAATCAGTACAATCCATTAACCATTGGACAATGGATTTCCCAGTCATAATACGATAACTAAAACTAGGATTAGGAGAAATCCTAATTCCCGTATTGGAAACATAGTATTGGACATGGGAATCGGATTCTGGATTTGTAAAGTATCTATGATGAAAGGGACTTTGTAGTAGTCTATCTTGATCTTCAGGATTAATATCAAATGAAGTAATTGCAGCCAACCCTCGACTATCAATGATACCTTTTAGATTAGCAACTGTGAACAAATCGGGTTTATTATTAGGATACCATACATTAGGAGATTCTCCCAACATGGTCATAAACAACAATTTCATTAAATGACTGGAATAATTTATCTTATCATTCAAATAGTTTCTATCAAATTCAAACAACTGCATGGAGTTTAAGTTAGAACTCAATATAGGTGGTAATTTATCCATTTTAACTCCTCTTTGTTCAATAAATCTAGCCACAAAAGCTACTCCTTTTGGAGTTGGCTGCATTTGAAGAACAGTTGAAGGTTTGAAAGTACTTCTAGTTCTATCATTGGGGAAATGAATCAATTTAGCTACCAAAAACTTGTTTAGAATCGATATTCCTATATCTTGATTAATATTATAACATAAGCTAATAGAAGACAATGAACTATCGATACTGTATTGTAAATTCAGCAACTTCAGCAAAGCAGCATTAATAGTGAAAGTATAAGGGTGTGTTTTAGATAAGCCAAGGAACTTGGTACCATTACCACCACCACCATCCGGTGTTAAATTAAGGTAGATTATCATCAATGCATAAATATCTTTTAAGTCGTGTGAAAATATCTTTCCCTGTTGGGTTTTATTTAAGTCTTTGGATACTAATTGACACAACACTTTTGGTTGAGAACGTGATTCTTGGGATTTGGTTCCAGATGTATTATCATTATCATCATCAATATCAGGCATATTATGTGAAGTAAACCTTTCTTCTTTTTTTTTTTCCTTTTTCTTCTTTCCTTTTTTCTTTCTTTTTCTAATAAAAAACTTAATAATACATTAATAATACAAACCTCAAAACAATAACTTAGTATTTTACATTCTAACCCCTTCTTTTTATACCCAATTCCCAAATGTGGGACCTTTTCCAAGATTTGTTTCAGATTGGTAAAATGTGGTAAAGCTGCGAAAAAATATTCCCGTTTAAGAAACCACTTGCAGATTCTGATACACTAATCGCGGAGATATCTAATGTAAGGAACGGGGTAAGTGGTGACCGGAGATTGTAGTTAAGGGGTGTGAAGATGATTCAGGGGTAATGAAATGGCGTTGAGTAGGGAAGAGTTTGGTGATTAATGGAGACAAAAAAAAAGGGGGGGGGGGAAGGAGATAGAAAATACAGAGAAAAAGATTATAAATACAGAGACAAAGAACATGAAAAGAACATGAATAATGGTTACTATCCCGATAAGGAATACAATTACGAACTTGACTATTACGATGATTTAAATTGTCAGTGATTTCTTTTTTTCTAGTGCCGTTTATTAAAGAATTGAAAGTTATGTTGCTATTTGGAATTCCGTGTTTCAGTTTCAGTTTCAGTTTCAGTAATAGTTACAGTAACAGTAACAGTAACAGTAACAGTAACAGTGAAACCGTAGTTGATTATAGTTTGGTTAATTTCTTAAATACTTCATTGTCGTCAAGGAGAGCTCTGATTTCTGCTAAATGGATATCCAATTGAAGCATTTTGTGGTTTTCCACCATAAAAGCCTTATTGGAAGTTTGGACTTTTTGACCTCCTTCAGCCGTATTGGCAGCAAAGTCAATAAGAAGTCCTAATTTGTATAAGGAAATCCAACAATTCTTAAGAGTGCTTTGATTCCAGATCTTAGTGTTGACTTTAATATTGTTTATGACGTTGTAGTCGGTCAATGATGATGTTTGTACATAGGACAGATCTAGGTTCAGTTGTTTTAACATGTCCACGTATTCATTGTAGGCCAAGTTAAAGTTTATGGAATTTAAGTTGTATTTTTCAATCCATCGAGCCGAAGCAATGACTAATAACACTTCCAAATCGGAAAGTGATTTGATCATTGCTTGAATAGGATTATGCATTTGCATTGAATGGTAAAGTTTGAATGATTTATCATTGACAAAACAGTGTTCTGGAGTAATTGTTTTAACTGCTGGTATACAATAGTTATTAAATTGTTTTAAATTCTTCACCGTATTGAAATTAAGCATGATTAACTTCAAAAGCTCGGAATTAGGATTGTTCATTAGGTCATCGATCTTTTGATTCCATTGGGTTCCATAAGTTTTATCCTGTAACCGATCAATAATTGGAACTGGTAATTTCAAGTTGTTACTGCAACACAATTTGAAATCAGATAAATTCAATTTGTTAAATAGAATTAATCGTTGACTAAACCGACTCCTTACTCTTTTTTCTAGTAACTCTCTTGTAGTAAACTTGGTAGAAGTACCAATGATGCAAATAGGAACAGAAGCACTAGCAGTCAATTCAAATAGATTATATAACAACACCTGTTTCTTACCCTGAGTGAAGTGTTCAAATTCATCAATAATAAACACAATAGATAAACTTTGGGATTTATCAATAGCACTCAATATATTCATAAAGTTTTTGAACGTCAAGGTTATGGAACGAGTTTCCAAGGATAATTCAAGCCCTATGGCTTTCAATTGGGACTCTATTTGATTGGCTATTTGACGAATTGTGGCTGATTCTTCTGATTGTAATGAACTCAATCGTACTGTAATAATAGGCTGATTATATTTGGAAGCTACTTCTTCAAGACACTTGTCAATTAAGCTTGTTTTACCACAAGCACGAGGACCTATAACCAAAGCAGAATTACCTTCTCTATAGTTGACAGTATTTTCAATGAGTCCATACAATTCTTTATATTTATCATGAAGATGATCTAAAAATGGTTCTTTAGTCAATTTCTGCATAATAACAGATCTGATAGTTTCATAATCAGACAATCCATCAATAGTTTCAAGGATTTTGGAAACTTGAATATGTTCAATTGGGGGAAGGGAGGTCAAGTCGTTGATGTCTTCATTATCTGCAGTCTTTTCTTTTTCATTACTTTCTTCATTACTTTCTTCATTAGTTTCTTCATTAGTTTCTTCATTAGTTTCTCCTTTTTCATCACTCTCTTCATCACTTTCTTCTTCATCCTCTCCTTCATCAACTCCATCACTCCGATACAATTTAAAAGTATTGAAAAAGTGTTTCTTTGCCTTACGTTTCCTAACAATTTGTGACTGTTTTCTTATCCCCGTAAGCATTTTATCACGATTTACTTCATTCTTACTAAGCTCCTTTATAGGCTGGAATTCACCATCAAAGTCACTAAAGTCCATAGTTAACCCTACGCGAAGACTATAAGTTTTTTTCTATCATTTTCAATCCGCAGATTAGCAACTATTAAAGACTTTTAACATATAATGCTTCCACAATCAGTAGTAAAACTCCTCAAATCAACCCGGTTCTTACATTTAGCTACATGCAGTGATAACGTTCCTCATGTATCATTAATGAATTATACATTTTATCAAGATAACGGAGAAAACTACATCATTGTAACCACACCAATAGACACTACAAAGTATAAGAATATCCTTAATAATAACAAAGTATCAATGTTGGTTCATGATTGGATGCAATCAAAAGCTGAAGATGATAATGGAGATGGCAAAAGAAGAAATTCATTATATGAAATGATCACCAATCTTAACAAGACAGAAATTAGTAGTGTCAGTGTAATGATTGATGGAGAAGCCAGTATTATTGATCCTAATAATAAAAACTACAAATTATTGAAATCATTACATCTTAATAATGAAACCATAGATCAAAGTCAAATTGATAATTACGTCAGAGATGATACCAATGCGTTAATACTTGTGAATATTAACAAGTGTAAGATTACTGATACTAATAATAATGTAGAAGAGTATTAGGAGGAGGGTCGTGTGGGGGTGAGATTTATGGTTTTTGTGATTTTTGTGGTTTTTGTGGCTTTTTTTTTTTTTTTGTTTTTTTTTGTTTTTGTGGTAATCGTTACTGTGTCTTTGTGCACCACCTGCCTAATGGAGTACACATTTCCTGTGTGCAGGCATGACGACATTCCAAGAAAGACATTTTCGAACAGGAACGGAGCAGAGTAATAGGGAGTAAGGAATGGGAAGAGATGTAGGAGAAGAGAGGAGCAGAAAAGGAGTGACAGTAAAGGAATAAGAACATAAAACGATTAACATAAAACTATTAACATAAAACTATTAACATATAAAGTCAATAAATAGTAAATGCAATAAATAGTCATGAAAGATCTCACAAGGGTCTGGGTTAGTCTGGGCTTAGTCTGGGCTTAGATTGGTCCGGGTCTAGATTAGTCCGGGTCTAGACTAGTCTCAGCCCAGATTAGGCCTGACTTAGGCTTACACTGTATTAGGCTTACACAGTATCTCGGCAATTAACGGAATATTACTCATTTAAGGCAAGATTACATCATCCCCGTTGATCCTTATACGAATATCTTTTTCTGGAGTTTTTCTAGATCTTTTGAGGAAGTTTTTCAGTGAGAACTCGTGGAGAAATATTAATGATAATGTAATAATGTGACAACACAAACTAAGAAAGTGAATAAATATAAAATATTTCTTATAAAACTTCTCCAAAACCATTATTCCAAAAACACGTTTAATTTAAACTTCCATCTCAAACTCCTGCACTTTCTCAATGCCTGTGAAACCGTTATACGCACCTGTATCTAACTTTCATTTTACCTCATTTTCTTTTTCACATTTTCTGAACCAATAACAATAAAAAAGGAGTTTTACTGTATTAAGTATCTTGACATAATAACGATGATCTTTCCACCATGCAGTTCCTATTTTTTTTTTTTTTTTTTTTTTTTTTTTTTTTTTTTTTTTTTTTTTTTTTTTTTTTTTTTTTTTTTTTTTTTTTTTTTTTTTTTTTTTTTTTTTTTTTTTTTTTTTTTTCTTTTCTTCTTTTGTTCTCTTCTCTAACGTTGCCTTAATGTAATTATGGTCAATGAAGAAAAACCAATCCTACCTTCGTTGAACTATAATTACTATGACAGTAATTTCCAACCACTGACTAACCTACCACCATTACTGTTTTACACGA
>JAJMEC010000090.1:6567-74147 GCA_030573955.1 Yamadazyma triangularis | reverse complement strand
AAAAAAAAAAAAAAAAAAAAAAAAAAAAAAAAAAAAAAAAAAACAATAAAAAAAAAACCGTCCAAATGAATTAGACACTAAATTTCACCATAAATATTACCATTAAATATATATACATATACATATATATATGAATGCTATATACTTATTAAAGGGATATGAGCTATAGTACAATGCAAAAATTATAATTCGGTATTATCAATGAAAAAGAAGTTACCAGCTGACTTTTGTTCTTTATCCATTTGAGAATCTAATTTATTGATTCTAGGTCTGTAAGAGTTTGGATCTCTTCTGAAAGTGACATTCAAATTCTTTAAGAATCTATTACAACCAGTTAATAAACTTTCAGGAGCCTTAGCAATGGCATGTTTAGAAGGTTGACCTTCAAAAACAATAACTCTATCCGATAAATAAGTAGCCATGATGAAATCGTGTTCAACAATGAATGCAGTCTTTTTAGAATGTAAAATAAATCTTCTGATAACCTTAGAACAAATAAGTCTCTGTTCGGAATCTAAATAAGCTGAAGGTTCATCAATCAAGTAAATATCAGCTGGCATACCTAAAGCTAAAACAATAGCCACTCTTTGCAATTCACCACCAGATAAAGTTTGAACTTCTTGATCAATAATATTATCAATCTTTAATGGTTTTACAACATCGGTTTGAAATTGTGGGTGTAAGAATGAAGCCCTGATCTTTTTAAAGAATAATTGTCTTACAGTACCTGGGAATTTTGGAGCAATCTTTTGAGGTTTTAAAGAAATATTCAACTTTGGTATTTCTTTATCATTATCAGGTTTAGTTAAACCTGCTAATAATCTACAGAAGGTTGTTTTACCAGTACCATTTTCACCCATCATAACTAAAATTTCACTATCAGTGAATTCACCAGCTTCAACATCTAATTTGAAATCTCCTTGAGTTTTCAGTATAGATGGATAATGATTACCACTGGATCTATCCAATTCTAAACCATCGGCAGCATCAGCTAATTTAAACTGCAATGATTCATCTCTGAATTTCATATTTTCCGTTGGAATATAACCTTCCAAAAAGATATTTATACCTTCTCTAACAGATGATGGCATAGTAACAACCCCATAAACCGAGGGTGCACCGTACAATATACAAATAAAGTCAGACAAATAATCCAACACTGATAAATCATGTTCAACACAAATAACATAGACACCTGGATCTAATAAACTTCTGATAATTTCTGCAGCTCTTAATCTTTGTTTGACATCGAGATATGATGATGGTTCATCAAACATATAAACATTAGCATGTTGAACACAGGTCATACCTAAAGCAAATCTTTGTAATTCACCCCCCGACAAATTTTCAATGTCTCTATTTAAAATTCCGTTTAATTCCATAACATTTAAAATGTATTGATAAGCATCAGGTCTTTCTAATTTAGATTTCAAAATACCTTCTACATGTTTGATTGGTGACTTTGCTAAAGCTCTTGGAATATTATCAACATATTGGGGCTTAATTATAGCTTTGATATCATCTTCTAAAACTTTTGTAAAGAAATTTTGTAATTCACTACCTCTAAAGTGTTTTAAAATTTCTTGCCAATCAGGAGGATTATCATATCTTCCTAAGTTAGGTTTTTGCTTACCAGCTAAAATCTTTAAGGCGGTTGATTTACCAATACCATTAGTACCAACTAACCCTAAAACTTGACCGGGTCTAGGAGTAGGTAATCTATGCAATTTAAATGAGTTAGCACTATATCTATGTGTCGTTTCAGCATCTAAATTGGTAGGTAAATTAATAACATTGATAGCATCAAAGGGACATTTCTTAACACAAATACCACAACCAATACATAAAGTTTCTGATATAAAAGCAATCTTGGAATTAGGTGTCACTTCTATACATAACTTCCCGGTTTTAACCACAGGACATGACTTACGACATTCTTGTTTACACTTTTTTGGTTTACACTTATCAGCGGAGACAATAGCAATTCTAGTATTCTTCTCTGTCATAGTTTTATTAACTTTCCTATACAGTTGTTATAATGTGGAACCTTTTTTGTTTTAAAAAATTTTTTCCACTGCTATTATCATCGCGTTAAAATAACAAGCAGAGGAACAAAATTTTTTTTTTTTTGTTAGTGCTGAGAATTACAATGAGGGATGATGCCTTTAGTATGGGAAAATGTGCAGTTTCCAGAATGCCATTAATAATTGTAGCAATTTCATTGGTCGGTATATAGGAGGTTAATATTAAAGGTAGTAAACACTAAGTAACGGGAACTGAATCTGTACTATATATAGAAGATTAATACATCTCCCAGAAGTGGGTAGTATTTATTTCTTCTTCTTCTTTCTCTATGAATTGTGGTTTCACTACTGTGTTTAGGTACTAAATGCTTTGCAGCTATATCTATTATAGTTTAGAGACACGAGGATTATTGTCACCGCACACGCCCACCCCCCGAACTAATTTAAAGGAGACATTCTGCTACTTTTCCTAAAACTTTTTTTTTGGAATCTTTTTGTTGACTTTATTTTTTTTTTTCTTTTTCGAGATCAGATAACTGTGATAGTGGTTGTGAAGTTTATGTTGTCAGCTCAGATTCAAGTTACCTAAAAAAGATCTTTTATTAGGTCAGTTCAGAACCAACATGTTGTTTACTAATTTGTTCTAGGGAAGCTTTATCGTTGTTTTGTTAATTAGGGTAGTCGTTCAAGGGCCGATGCCTGTCATTTTTGTTAGGCGAAATATGATTGTAACGTGATATGTTTAAATTGCTGCAAAAAGTAAGAAAAAGAGACAATAGTTTAAGATTTAGTTGTTGGTTTCCACATTTGAATACATTCACATGTACTTGTAACATTATCAGTTACACGGTATAGGTCTATCTGATTATCATGGTGGTGATGACTTATCTATCTTATCGTTGTTATTTCTATGTTTCTGCTTCGAAGTTTCACTGATTATTAACTTGCCTTTATTCATATATGGCTCTAACAATCATGATTTAATGGCAATTTAGGTTAAGGTTCGTGATACAGAATTGTCACCAGGTGATGTTGATTTGATTAGTTACTTCTTCTGACAGTAAAGGAAACATTGTCATGTTTCAAGTCTTCCAGAAGTACTATCTATTGTTATTCACCTTGGACCCGTTACCTGCTGATTAGGCTTCAATGATTAATCAGTGTTTTTTTGTTTTTTTAATTTTATTATTTTTATTTTATTTTATTTTGTTTTATTTTTTTGATTTTTTTTTTTTTGATTTTTTTTATTTTGATTTTATGAAAAATTTGACTATTTATCGAATGTACATATAGAACTCAATTTAATTGTAGTTTTGCCTTCACTGAAGTTTATTATATAGTTCCTGAACCAAAGTTAACACAAAACTAGATTTATTTTGTTGTCGTAGAAAAATCCGTGTCGTCGTTTTCTCAAAAAATTTTTTTGTTCTGATATTTTAAGGATATACAAAGATTAAGTAGTTTCAAACATACCATATTGAACTAATATATGGAATTGGATGAAAGTTTAACTTATAGAAAAATTGTAAATTCTTGTTAGTTCTGAACTAATTTTTATTTAATAGTCCAATTTCAATTTGATAAGTTTTAGGAGCTTCAAGTATTCTAGATTCCAAGTGATTTTTTTTTTCCTTTTTTCGTTTTTTATTCTTGATCTCGATTGTTAATTATGGTTAAACCGTTACTTCCGGAAGAGGCTGAATTTAATCCTGAATTGTATGGACTAAGAAGGTCTGGAAGAGAAAGGAAAGGACCTACTATGGTGGAGAGTGACCTTAGTGGTGACGATGAACCCACTAAAAAGCCTACTCGTAAGCCTAGAAAGAAGGCTGATAATGATGAAGATAATGTTGACTTTGATGATGAAGAGCTGGAAGAAGATGAATTCGATGATGATGAGGAAGAAGAATTCTCTTTGAAACCAAAGCAAAAATCAAAATATACTGTACCTAAAGCTAGAGGTAAGAAAGTTAAAGGAAGAGGCAGACCTCAAAAACCCAAACCAGAACCCGTTCCTCAAGAAGTGAGGTTTTCTGCTAGAAACAGTAAATCAGTTAACTATGTAGTAGATGATGGTAATGATGATGATTTGTTAGAAAGTGATAATGAACAATATGATGAAAATAACTATGACGATTATTATTATTATCAACAAGCCGAAGCTGAAGAAGATGAGAAAACTATTGATGTTGTATTGGATCATAAACTTAATGAAGAAAACGCTGAAGTGACCAATGAACCAAAACTAGACTATTTATTTAAAATAAAATGGACCAATACCAGTCATTTACACAATACTTATGAATCTTGGGATGTTTTGAAAAATATAAAAGGGTTTAGAAAAGTTGATAATTATATTAAACAGTTCATCATAATGGATCGTGAAATACGAGAAGATCCTATGACTACCAAAGAAGATATAGAAAGTATGGACATTGAAAAGGAGAGGAGACTCGATGAACAAGAAGAATTTTGCCGTGTTGAAAGAATTGTCGATAGTGAAAGATTGGAAGATGAAGATGGTAATTCTCAATTAAAATATTATGTCAAATGGAAACGATTATATTATGATGAAAACACATGGGAAGATGGTGAACAAATTGCCAAGATGGCCCCTGAACAAGTAGCGAAGTTCCAACAAAGATCCAACTCTAAAATTTTACCCCATTTATCGGCCAATTATCCTTTAAGCCAAAGACCTAGATTTGAAAAATTAGTTAAGCAACCATTGTTTATAAAGAATGGTGAATTAAGAGATTTTCAATTGACTGGGTTGAATTGGATGGCCTTTTTATGGTCCAGAAATGAAAATGGTATTCTAGCCGATGAAATGGGATTGGGGAAAACCATTCAAACAGTTGCATTCTTGTCATGGTTGATATATGCTAGAAGACAAAATGGTCCTCATTTAGTAGTGGTGCCTTTATCCACAATACCATCATGGCAAGAAACTTTTGAAAAATGGTCTCCTGACCTTAATTGTGTTTATTATTTAGGTAACACAGAGGCTAGAAAGACCATTAGAGATTATGAACTTTATAATGCCAATGGTAAATTGAAATTTAATATTTTGTTGACGACTTATGAATATATTTTGAAAGATAGAAATGAATTGGGTCATTTAAAATGGCAGTTTTTGGCTGTTGATGAAGCTCATAGATTAAAAAATTCTGAAAGTTCTTTATATGAATCCTTAAGACTGTTTAAAGTGGCAAATCGTTTATTAATTACCGGTACTCCATTACAAAACACCATTAAGGAATTATCAGCATTGTGTAACTTTTTGATGCCAGGAAGATTTGATATTGATCAAGAAATTGATTTTGAAACTCCCAATGATGAACAAGAGCAATATATTAAAGACTTACAAAAAAAGGTTCATCCATTTATTTTAAGAAGACTTAAAAAAGATGTAGAGAAATCCTTACCTTCCAAATCAGAACGGATTTTACGAGTGGAATTATCTGATTTACAAACTGAATACTACAGGAATATTATTACTAGAAATTATACAGCTTTAAATGCTGGTTCTAGAGGGGCTCAGATCTCTTTGCTAAACATTGTTAGTGAATTGAAAAAAGCATCTAATCATCCTTATTTATTCGATGGTGTTGAAGATAATGTTTTAGCAAAGTATGGTACTAATTCTAGAGAAGCTATGTTGAGAGGAATGATTATGTCATCTGGTAAAATGGTCTTATTAGAACAATTATTAACTAGATTGAGAAAAGAAGGTCATAGAGTATTAATATTTTCTCAGATGGTTAGAATATTGGATATTTTAGGAGACTATCTTTCAATTAAAGGGTATCAATTTCAAAGATTAGATGGTGGAATTCCTTCATCTCAAAGAAAGATATCCATTGATCATTTTAATGCCCCCGACTCTAAAGATTTTGTATTTTTATTAAGTACAAGAGCTGGTGGATTAGGTATTAATTTAATGTCAGCTGATACTGTTATTATTTTTGATTCCGATTGGAATCCTCAAGCTGATTTACAAGCCATGGCTAGAGCTCATAGAATAGGACAAAAAAATCATGTTTCTGTTTATCGGTTTGTTAGTAAAGATACAATCGAGGAAGAAATTTTAGAAAGAGCCAGAAAGAAGATGATTTTAGAATTTGCAATTATATCTTTGGGTATGAATGATGGAAATAATCAGAAAAACAAGTCAGAACCTTCATCAAATGAATTGAGTCAAATTTTAAAATTTGGTGCTGGTAATATGTTCAAAGCTAGTGATAATCAAAAAAAATTGGAAGATTTGAATTTAGATGATGTTTTAAATAATGCTCAAGATCATGTTACTACCCCTGATTTAGGTGATTCTAATTTAGGTTCAGAAGAATTTTTAAAACAATTTGAGGTAACTGATTATAAAGCTGATATTGAGTGGGACGATATTATTCCTCAAGAGGAACTTACTAAATTGAAAGATGAAGAGAAAAAGAAAGCCGATGAGGAGTTTTTGCAACAACAGATTGAAATGTATTCTAAAAGAAAAGCTGCTGTTAAAAAATTATCTGAACAAGATGATGAATTTTCTGATGATTCTGATTTCTCTAGTAGTACTAGAAGAAAACCTCAATCTCAAAGTAATTCTGAATTAAATGAAAAAGAAATTAGAAGTATCTACAGAGCTATTTTAAAATTAGGGGATTTATCAGGAAAATGGGAAGAATTGGTTGAAGAAGGAAGCATCAGTAATAAGAATCCAGTTTTCATCAAGCATGCTTATAATGAAATCATCAACACAAGTAAAAAATTAGTTCATGAAGAAGAAGTAAGGAGATCTAAAGCTGTTGCCGATTTAGAAAAACAAGCAGCAGAGCTGAAGAATAATAATGTTAATGATGGTACCGCATTATGGATAGCTAAAAAGAAAGAAAAGAAGGCAGTGTTATTTGAATATAAAGGTGTTAAGAATATAAATGCCGAATTGGTGTTGAATAGACCAAGGGATATGAAACATTTGACAGAGATTATTCCTAAAGAAGGAGCTACTACCTTTATTATCCCCAAAACACCTAAACCAGTCACTTCCTGGTCTTGTGATTGGACTATAAAAGATGACTCTATGTTATTACTTGGAGTTCATAAGTTTGGTTATGGATCATGGGTTCAAATTAGAGATGATCCTATTTTAGGATTACAGAATAAATTATTCTTGGAAAGTTCAGGACCCAATACCGAAGAAGGAAATTCTAAGAATGGTAAAAAATCGGAATCCAATGAAATTAAAACCGAAAATAACACGCCAGCTCAAAATGATAATACCAATGATTCACCAGCCCCACCAGCAGGACCAAAAGCTGAAAAAAGTAGTAAAAAAGTGCCAGGATCAGTTCATTTAGGAAGAAGAGTAGATTACTTATTCTCATTATTGAATGATGAAGAAGGAAGCGAGGTTAAACCTACGAAAAAGAGAAAACCTAAATCAGCCGATTCAGGACCTAAGAAGAGAGTCAAGTCTGAATCACCAGATACTACTGTTCAGAAGAAACCCAGTAAGAAAGTCAAGAGTGAAGCAAATGGGAACACTAAAAAGGCTAATGATAATAGTAATGGTACTAAAAAGGAAAAATCTAAACTGGAAATGAAGATCAAACCCGATCTTGACTTAAATGAGAAGGCAGAATTAGAATATGATAGTATGGATGAACAATTCTGTAAGACCAGTTTAAAACCCGTTTCTAAATCATTAATGAAATTACATAAAGGTCAAAAGGGAATTGAAAAATCAGAATTCAAATTATTATTAAGAACTGAATTATTAAAAGTAGGTGACTTTATTGATTCTTTCCTTAAAGATAATAATTCCAAATTATCAGAAACAAAATTGAACAAACATTTATGGAGCTATGCTAGTTTATATTGGCCAGCTGATGTTCCAAGTAAAAAAATCATGGACATGTATACTAGAATTAAACAGTCTCAAGATAAAGTGTAAATATTATTGAATAACGTCTATAAGAAATTTACTTAGGTAAAAATACATAATTATGTAATTAACCCGTACTATATGGTTAAAATCGTCTTCCTCTCCGGGTAACTTTGAACCGTTGGATGAGGGTGCGTGTGTGGTATTTTTTTTTTTTTTTATTTTTTTTTTAGTTGTTCTAATATTTTTCACTATTGATACTTAATAATTACACAAAACGAAGGGGTTTACAATGAGCAAAAAAAAAATTTTTTTCTTTCTTTTATCACTATATCAATTTAAGACTTAATTATATTTAAGATCAACTCTAAATATACAGGTTCAGTTATATTTAATATTACCAATAATATTTAATATAATCTCCTAAAGTTTTAAAAAGTAAAAAAAAAAAAAAAAAAGTGTAAAATTAATTAAAAAAGAAAAAAAAATTTAAATTACAATTTTTTTTTTGATTTTTCATTCATAAATTACAAAGAATTTCATTACACCTTAAATTCTAAAAAAGAATACAAAAAAAAAACCAGAAATCTTAAACATGTCCGGAGATCCAAGTCAAATCCAAGAATCTTTAGAAAAATTGAACCTTGAAAACCAATCAACTGAACAACCAAAGACTGTTGAAGGTGAAGCTACCACCGCGACTACTGGTGAAGCTGAAGATAGCAGTAACTTTTCAGAAACTTCTGCCTCTTTATACGTTGGTGAATTAAACCCATCAGTCAACGAAGCTTCTTTGTTTGAAGTTTTCTCACCTCATGGTCAAGTCAGCTCTATTAGAGTTTGTCGTGATGCCGTTACTAAGAAATCCTTAGGTTACGCTTATGTTAACTACAACAAATTAGAAGATGGTGAAAAAGCCATTGAAGCTTTGAACTACAGTTTAATTGATGGTAGACCATGTAGAATCATGTGGAGTCAAAGAGATCCATCTATGAGAAGAAATGGTGAAGGTAATGTTTTCATTAAAAACTTACACCCTGCCATTGACAACAAAGCTTTACACGATACTTTCTCTGCTTTTGGTAGAATTTTATCATGTAAAGTTGCCACTGATGAAATGGGTAATTCTAAATGTTTTGGATTTGTCCATTATGAAACTGCTGAAGCCGCTGAAGCTGCCATTGAAAATGTCAATGGTATGTTATTAAATGACCGTGAAGTTTATGTCGGTAAACATGTTTCTAAAAAAGACAGAGAATCAAAATTTGAAGAATTAAAAGCTAACTTCACTAATGTTTATGTTAAAAACTTAAACCTTGAAATGACTGAAGAAAGTTTCAAAAAATTATTTGAACCATTTGGTACTATTACTTCTAGTTACTTAGAAAAAGATCAAGAAGGTAAATCTAAAGGTTTTGGTTTCGTTAACTTTGAATCTCATGAAGGTGCCATGAAAGCCGTTGAAGAATTAAATGACAAAGAAATTGAAGGTCAACAAATCTATGTCGGTAGAGCTCAAAAGAAGAGAGAAAGATTAGAAGAATTAAAGAAACAATACGAAGCTACCAGATTAGAAAAATTATCTAAATATCAAGGAGTTAACTTGTTCATTAAAAACTTAGATGACTCAATTGACTCTGAAAAATTAGAAGAAGAATTTAAACCATTTGGTTCTATTACTTCTGCTAGAGTTATGGTTGATGATCAAGGTAAATCTAAAGGATTTGGATTTGTTTGTTTCACTTCTCCTGAAGAAGCTACTAAAGCCATCACTGAAATGAACCAAAAAATGTTAGAAGGTAAACCATTATACGTTGCTTTGGCTCAAAGAAAGGATGTCAGAAGATCCCAATTAGAACAACAAATTCATGCCAGAAATCAAATGAGAATGCAAAATGCTGCTGCTACTGGAGGTATCCCAGGTCAATTCATCTCTCCAATGTTCTATGGTCAACAACCAGGATTTTTCCCACCAAATGCTGGTGGTAACAGAGGTAATGGTGCTCCATTCCCACCAAACCCACAAATGATGATGCAAAGAGGTCAAATGCCTCCTCCTCAAGGTCAATGGGGTGCTGCTGGAGCCAGAGGTCCAACTGGTCCAAATGGTCAACCATTACCAGTCTATGGTATGCCACCAGTCTACGCCAATGGTGCTAACGGTGAATTCCCTCAACCACCACCACAAGCTGGTGCTGGTGGTCGTCCAGTTAGAGGTGGTTTCTTCCCACCAAATGGTCGTCAACCAACCAAATCTAGAAGAGATTTAGCTGCTATTCTCTCCAGTGTTCCAATTGAACAACAAAAGAGAATCTTGGGTGAAGAATTATACCCAAAGATTGTCAGCACTGGTAAAGCTCAAGAACCTGAAGCCGCTGGTAAAATTACCGGTATGATGTTAGATTTGGATAACCAAGAAATCTTATCATTATTAGAAGATGATGAGTTATTCGGTAACCATTTTGAAGATGCTTTAACTGCTTATGAAGAATACAAAAAGTCTGCTGAATCTGAAGCTCAAGCTTAAGCTCAAGCTTAGGTTTGATGTTTATGGCTAAACTAAGTGAAATTGTCAAAGGACTTCATTTGCCTTTGGTTATTCTATATATCTTTAATTTTTTTTTTAAGAAGTGTATAATGTAGATTCTTTGAATAAATGTTTGAAAGTGTAGTATTGATTTTTGATTTTTGATTTTTGATTTTTGATTTTTGATTTTTGATTTTTGATTTTTGATTTTTGATTTTTGATTTTTGATTTTGATTTTGTTGTTTGTTTTTTCTTTCCGATTCCACCGGTTTTTGGTGCTTAGTATCCGGAGTTCAAGGCGTAGTGCTGTAACTGCGAAAATATTCTAGAAACATTGAGAAATTGTATATATAGTGAGAGTGATAACTTGCGTCATAATTTAAGAAAAGTTTCAAAACTTAACATTTAAAATCACGGGCTTCTTTTAATTGTAAAACCAAAACTTTAAACAGTGAATTTGATAGTGAGGATCTTTTTAACATGGAAAATTTATTTGCTTCACCAAGTGATAAGAAGATAATCTCCCCCAAGGAATTTGACAGCAATGTTAAATTGTCGGGGAGAATTCTAAATGTCATGACACTGATACCTAACCAGATTAATAAGTGTGGAGAAAACCAATGGGAAGTAGAACCTATTAGAGGGAATTCAGCTCTTTATTCTTCGTTTTTCTTTCTTAATAACCACACCGATTGGGAGACTCATTTGGTTGGGTGGACTGGGGAATTGGTAGATAAAGGACCTGATAAGGGCAATGACGACATTAATGATGATCCTCTTTATTTGGATGAGTCCAGCAAACAAGTGATTGAGAAGAAAATACGGAAAATAAACAAGACAGATAATATTCATCCTATTTGGCTATTACGGAGAGACCAACTGAGGTGGAGAAAGTACGCTGAGAATTCATTATGGCCGGTATTCCATTATATTCAAAGTCAACCGACAAATGGGAAAAAAGATTTAGATGCTTGGTATGATTATGTGAAATTCAATGAGGTGTACTTGAGTAAAATTAAGGCTATTTATAAACCAGGTGATATTATTTGGATTCATGACTATTATCTTTTATTATTACCTCAATTATTGAGAATGGAACTTCCTGATGCTCATATTGGGTTCTATCTTCATATTCCCTTCCCTTCTTCTGAGTATTTCCGATGTATACCCAAACGGTCTGAATTATTGGAAGGTATTTTAGGTGCTGATAGGATTTGTTTCCAAAGTGATTCATTTCAACGTCATTTTATATCTTGTTGTTCTAGAATTTTAGGTTGTGAGATTAAAGGGAATAGAATATTTTCTTATGGATCAACTGTCACTTTGGATACTTTACCTATTGGAATTGATACTAAGAAAATTGAACACGATGCATTTGATCAATCTTTAGATGAAAAAATTCAAGCTTTAAGAGAGATTTACCACGATAAAAAAATTATAATTGGTAGAGATAGATTGGATTCTGTAAGAGGAGTTGTTCAAAAGCTTGAAGCTTTTGAAATGTTTTTAAATATGTATCCTGAGTGGAGAGATAAAGTAGTTTTGATTCAAGTTTCAACTCCAAGTTATAGTGGTCATACATCTTCTGTGGGGACAAGAGTTAGTGAATTGGTTAATTATATTAATAGTGAATATGGTAGTTTAGGATTCACGCCTATCTTACATTATCAGATTAAAATTAATAAGGATGAATATTTGGCCTTGCTTAGAGCTGCTGATTTAGCATTGGTGACTTCAGTTAGAGATGGTATGAATACCACTGCTTTAGAATTTGTTGCTTGTCAAAAGCATAATTATTCTCCTTTAATTTTGAGTGAATTTACTGGTACTGCATCCGTTTTAAATAATGGAATTTTAGTCAATCCATGGGATTCTGTTGGTATAGCCAAAACCATTAATGATTGTCTACTAATGTCTAGACAGGAGAAAAAAACATTGGAATCTTTGTTGTATACTAAGGTGATATCAAATACTATTCAAAATTGGAGCAATGATTTCTTAAGCTCATTATTGGTACATATTAAAAGAAAGCATGATAGTAAATCCTACTATACACCATCTTTGAATAGACCTAATCTACTTCAGCATTATAAACAACTGAAAAGAAGATTATTTTTATTTGATTATGATGGAACGTTGACACCTATTGTTACTAATCCGGAATCGGCCATTCCATCAAAGAGACTTAATGATATTCTTGATGCATTGGCCGCTGATCCCAATAATCAAATTTGGATTATTAGTGGAAGAGATCAAAAGTTTTTGGATAAATGGTTTGGTCGTAAAAATGTTGGACTTTCAGCAGAACATGGATGTTTTATGAAAGATTTAGGGAATTCAGAATGGGTGAATTTAGCAGAATCATTTGATATGTCATGGCAAGAAAAAGTACAAGAAATTTTCCAGGATTTTACCGATAAAACCCCTAATTCTAATATTGAAGTGAAGAAAGTGGCCTTGACTTGGCATTATCGTAGAAGTGATCCTGAATTAAGTCAATATCAAGCGGAAAAATGCATGGAAAAGTTAAAGAATGATGTTGGTTCTAAATACAACGTGGAAATAATGGCAGGTAAAGCAAATATTGAAGTTAGACCAAGTTTTGTAAATAAAGGGGAAATTGTTAAACGATTAGTGTTAAATCCTCATGGTGCAAAACAAAAACCTAGTCCAGTAGTCACTCATAAGTTCGATTTACCCTTAGATCAAACCCCTGATTTCATCATCTGTGTGGGTGATGACTTGACGGATGAAGATATGTTTAGATCATTACATGAAATCCAAACCGAATGGGGTAAAAATAATTTCCCCAAGAATCAATTTGGTTCTTATGGAGTTCATCCAGTGGCAGTAGGACCCCCTACTAAGAAAACGGTTGCAACTGCTCATTTAAATGATCCTTCACAAGTTTTAGATACTTTGGGACTCTTTACCGGACATGTCTCATTGTTTGAATCTGCCGGATCAGTCGAATTAGATGATAGAGGCCATGTTGAGAATAGTGAATCATCCATAAGATCCAAATCTGCCGTAAAAGCGGCAACCAGATAAGGTTTATAAAGGTTCGGGGAGAACCGCGGTTTAAAGAAAATGTTGATTTTACTCAACGTTTTTTTTTTTTTTTTTCATTTCTTAATATAAAGGGAAACATTTCCTAATTTATAGAGGTTATAGACAGTACTTACCCTTGTTATAAATACCTAAACGATCATGTTACCTAATTGGGGATTCAGAAGTAATAAAAGAATTCACAAAAGTGAAAATACACTTGAATTGGCAACTAAAGATGGCGAAACCATCAAATTTGGCGAGATCGTAGATAACGTTAAATCAGCCAATCCTAAAGAAAAATTATGGTTGCATCCACTTTTATTTAATGGTAATTTACAGACCATGTATTATGCGGCAAATAATGGATCAGATAAGTTTAAAATTTGGTATGGTAGAGAAAAATTCACTTATAAAGATGAAGGGATATGTTCATGGGATTGGGTTATTGATGAACCAACATCTGAAGAAGAATTTAAACTGGAGTATAAAAAGACATTACCCGAGAATTGGCCTCGGCTTACACCAAGAACCCGGTTTTTAAATCCAGAAGAGTTGAAGATAAAACAAACTGTTGATACCAAATCCGAGAAGCCTATTGTAGTAGTATTCCATGGATTAGGAGGAGGATCTCATGAATTGCTTATTAGAAATTTGGCTCATTTATTAACAACGGGTGATCAAAAAGATAAATATGATATGGTAGTTATAAATGCTAGAGGATGTTGTAGAACAAAAATCACCACGGGTAAGCTTTTCCATGCCCTTGCTACAGGTGATGTGGAAGAAGCCGCCATTGAATTAAAGACCCGGTTTCCTAATAGACCATTGATTGCCGTTGGGTTTTCATTTGGGGCAGTAATTTTAGCCAATTATTTAGGTAAACATCCTAATTCCAAATTATTTAAAGCTGCTTCTCTTGTTGGATGTCCTTTTGATTTGGTACAAAGTGCAAAGGGAATGGAAGCCTCTTGGGGTGGTACTTACCTTTTTAACCCTTCATTGGTTGGTTTCTTAAACAAAATCATTAAAAATAACCTCGAAGAATTGAGATCTCATAATCCGGAATTATTAAACGAAGAGAATGTAAATAAAGCTAGAAATGCCACCAAGACTTATGAATTTGATCAAGTCTTCACCTGTAAAACAGCCGGTTTTGATAACGTCTGGGATTACTATAAAACTGGATCTCCTCAAAATTACCTCCAAGAAATCTCAATTCCTACCTTGGCCGTGTCTTCAAAAGATGATCCTTCATGTAAATCTATTCCCTTTGATAAATTCACAGCTAACCCTAATATTGCCTTAGTGGAGACAGATCTAGGGGGTCATTTGGCATTTGTTACTCCTAAAAAGGAGTTTTGGTGTGCTCACGTGGTCCAAGAGTTCATTTCTTCCTTTGACAACATCGTTTAACTACGTAAATATTAATAGATACTCTATATGCATTCAATTCAATTCAATTTTTTGTTGTCTATTGAAACCATGTCCGTTTTTGACTCCGCGCCACGTCAAGTGAGACTATTTGTCTTAGATGCCCTTAACAGACATCGGAAACCCTCTTTCTGTGAGCAATAGAAATCAAGGCATTTTAGGCGGGCATTTTAACTCTAAAATTTAACTTTTTTTTTTTTTCACTAGTTTTTTTTCTGTCTAATACTTGTTCCTCCTTTTTTTTTTTTTACATTCAAAGTGGTTTCTTCATTTGTATTAATATGCCCAAAAGCCATGAATCAAAAGTATCGTTATATGACATCAAGATAAACTCACCTTATAAGGATATCATTCTTATTAAAGGAAGTGAAAGTGAAGGTGAACCTACATTATTGGAGGGGACAGTAAAGCTTTCTATAAGTAGCAATATGCATATTAAAAAGGTTAAGTTGGCACTTATAGGAGAGTTTAATGTAGCGTTTGCTAAACGGGGAGAAGAAGGAGCCACTGACCATATCATTGAACGGTTTTGTCTAATGAAAATTGATTGGGAAAATCTTTTGACCAATGAAAATGGGGAGGTCAATTTAGGTTCTTATGGTGATAAGCCTATTAGTATGCATAAGTTGATGAAACATAAATACGATCTTCATAAGACCACGACTAAGAACTCTTCTCAGAGACCAGGGATGGACCGAGCCGTGTCTCAACCCTCGATGGCCGATCTACCACCATCTTCAATTCATCTTCCAAAGTCAGGTGTTGATGGTACTCCTTTCAAGAACTATTCACATCATAATTCTTTTTTGTTACATAAGGGGAATTATAGTTTACCCTTTAAAGTGGTATTACCGGCAAATGTATCAGAAACCATAGAAGGGTTGAGTATAGGGAAGATTTTGTATCGGTTTGAAAGTTCAATTCAGAGAGGTATTTTTGAAAAGCCCATCAACAAATATAAACATGTAAGGATTATGAGAACATTACCTCACAGTAGTATTAACTTTATTGACAACATTGATATATTTAACAGCTGGTCTGGGAAAATTGATTATAGAGTGATGTTGAAACGTAAAGCTATACCTGTAGGTTCTACTATTCCTATTAAATTGTTGATGTCACCATTAACTAAAGGACTTCGAATTAGAAAAATTGATACTGAGATTGTTCAACAATATAGTGTCAACTATATTACCGATATTTCACCTACTTTTGAACAGACTTATGGTAAGCAAACCACCAAAGAGGAACTTGATCCATCAATATTTTCTCAAGAACTATGGGATATTACTTATTATTATAAGGTTCCCGATAATTTACGTCAAATAACTCAATCATGTCATTTATATAACTCATTGGTAATCAGCAGACATAGAATCAGAATTGCTATTCAAATAAAGAATGCCAGTGGTCATGTAAGTGAATTACGGGCTAATATACCAATAACATTATATGTCAACCCTAATGTGGGTCATGTTTATGGGGGGAGGGTTGAAATTGATGAACATCAAGGTTATTTTAATGTTGATCGGAATAATTTTGAACCCCTTTTCAAAAAAGATACCAATTCATCTACAACTTCCCTAGTAAATTCTTCTCAAATAGGTTCACCTCAAAGTGGGCCTGCTGGCTCCTCAAATACTGAAAGTGATTTAGAAGATGAAAGTGATGATAGTTTACCTCCACCCGTCTATGAAAATTATAAGTTTGATAAACTTTTTGATATGTCAAGTCCAAAGAGCCCTCAGGAACAGCTACATGGTGCAAATTCTCTTACAAGTTATTTTGATATCCCCACACCTGCTCCTAGAGAAAGAAATTCTTCATCTGATATAAACATCCCTACTTGCGTGCCATCTTATGTCGAAGCTGTGGATCATGATGACAACTTTCCTTTTGAAATGTCTCCAAGTTATGATGGTTATCTTAGTGGAAGTGATATTTCTTATCGTTTACACAAATCACATTCCCAAATATTACCTAATAAAACCAGTGATATGACAATTGGTTCTCCTTCTAGTCTACCCGTAATGCAACGAGCACCCCACTCATCTACCTCATTACATTCCAAGAGTCCATCTAGTTTTATACTCCACTTTCCAAAATTACATAAAAAACATCATCATCACCATAATCACGGGAAAAATCCTTCCCAAGATGGTTCTAAATAGAATTGATATAGAGTCTATAGAATATAAAGTTGCAAAATTGTGCTGTTGTTTTCGCTCTCTTTCGTGTATGGCTCAGTATTTGTTACACGTACAGCGAACTTGAAAAAAATGTTATTATACCTTATATTTATCTGATAACTATGTCGAGTATACCAGTAGGAGGTTTAGGTGGTAAGCCTGGTGGACCTTCACCAGGAGCTGGAGGATCCCCAGCCGCACTCCAAGCAGCTATGAATCAAATGCAACCTATTGCTATTGGATTAGCTAACTTTTTGAGAGACAATAAAAGCTTGAAATCAAGAAAAGGATTACTTAATAACGCCAACGATGTTGATTTTTTCCGATATAAAAGATTGGTGAGAGCATTAACTAGTGATGAATACAAGACAAAGCAAGCTAATCCCAAAAATAAGTTAGTCCCCATTAAAGATGAAAAGCAAGCCACAGAGTTAACTAAAATATTAATTCAATGTCGTTTCATCATACCTGTGACTAAATTACATTTCAATGAAATCAAAACAACCAATAAAAAATGGAAAGCCGATAGAAATAAACCTACATTAGTTCCCAGTAAAACGGCTGATTTATCACCTGATTCGTATTTCATGTGGAATTATACTAAACCAAGTCCATTTATGTTATTATACAGTATATTATTAATTGCTGGTGTTTTCACCATAATTTTATTCCCATTGTGGCCAAGAAAGATGAAGACTGGTGTTTGGTACTTAAGTATGGGATTACTAGGCTTATTAAGTTTATTCTTTATCATTGCCATCATTAGACTAATCATTTATATCATTACATTACTCATAGGTAAACCATTCTGGTTATACCCTAACTTATTTGCTGATGTTGGTGTCATTGAAAGTTTCTACCCATTATATGAATGGGAAAAACCTAAACAGAAGAAACAAAAGAAACAGAGTAATGTAGAGTTAAAACCAGTAGATTAAAACTTTGATAATATACAGTCTCTACTCGGGTGTTTATTCTCTGTCTATAGTGCGCTTACCTTTTAAATGGATGGTATTGTTCCCAGATTACAAAAATCGCGGTTAGCAACATAGTTAAGGAGAAGATTGGTTAACAAATCCATGACATAGCATGATTAACAACGTCACTTTTAACCAAGATTATTCGTGCATTTCATTATCCACCGATGAATATCATAAGATATTCAATTGTGAACCTTTTGGTGAGTTTTATAATGAAAATACCTCGACATTCTTCCTTAAAATCTTGTTCTCCACATCACTTACCATAATCATACCAAAAGTTAAAGATAATCGGTTATTAAAGATTTATAATTTAAAACAAAAACTGAAGATCTGTGAACTTATATTCCCCAGTAATATAATTGATGTGAAAATCAATAAAAAGAGACTTATAGTTATATTAAAAATTGGTCAGATTTATATTTATGATTTAAGTTGTGTCAGATTAATAAAACTTATTGAGATTAAAAAGAATGATGAATTTGTCGGTGATTTGTCTAATGATGATAAATCTTTGTTGGTGATACCTCTTAATGTGATCAATGAACAAACAGACTTGTTCAAACAAATTGATTTCCAATCACTAATAAAATTCGATGAACCTATTGATGAATCTCAGATGTCATCACCTGGCTGGTTATTAATTTATGATACCATCAATTTAAAACCAAAATTGATATTTAAAAGTCATAATTCAAATTTGAGGAAAATAAGCATTTCGAATTTATTAATAGCAACGTCTTCAGTTAAGGGGACCATTATCAGAGTTCATCATTTACAATTCACTAGTAATGATGATCTTAATTTGATTAAAATTCAAAATTTACGTAGAGGTCATAATATGGCCAATATTAATTCATTGAATTTCAATATTGACAATTCAGTGTTGGGATGTGGGTCAGAAAATAGTACTATACATTTTTTTAGAATTAATGAACCCATTGAACAAATCCTGAAATCAGGTGGTGAATCTTACCATACATCTAATCAAAATGAGGAAAGACCAAGTAGTCATAATGATGGCGATGAGGAAGATCATCATGACTCTATGAATATTAGCATAGGTGACAATGAAGATGGCACCAGTAGTAAATCATCGGAGGATTTAAATGAAAATTTGGTTAATTTATTGATTTCCAAACCTAAAGACTCTGGAGATTCTAATGAAGATTATGATTATGATAATGATAATGAAAACAATAACACTGGTTATTTGTCCATGATCAACAAGAAATTAAGAAAATCTCCCTACACTAAAAAGATTATTAAGAAATTACCATATAAAAATTATCTCAACAATTTGATTTTAGAGCCCCCAAGAAGGTCTTTTGCATATATCAAGTTAAAAGAATCAATTCCCAATAAAGTAGTTATTGGTTTTGCCGATGATTTAATCCTCATTGTGTCATATTCCACTGGTAAGTTTTACCAGTATAAATTCTCGGGTCAAGAAGATCAAAAACAATGTATTTTAGTCAATACCTACGATTTATTAAATACATAGATATAATTCTTGTTGCGAAATAAATTCTAATATAACATACTGAAGAAATCACGGCACGACCAACCAAATTGACTTTTTTTTTCTCTCTCTCGAATACTTTTGGTCTTTAAAATTTTCACTTGTATATAGATTATTCAATAGATTGATATTAGTGTTAAACATTGGACTAAAGAATCTTCCATTAATAGATAATATAGTTCTTGGTCCTTATAACTCCATAGTATAAATTTTAGCTTTATTAGATTCTCAGCTCGACTAACAATAAAAGTCGGGACTACGGGACCTTTATATAGCAAACACAAATTTTCATATTCACTAAAAGGTATAAATATCCTCACAAAAATCCCGAGTTAATTTTTTTTTTTCTTCCGATATGCTAAAAAACTTTCCTCCTAATAGATCCTTTAATATAATAAAATCTATTAGAACAATGGCTTCAAGTAATAGTACCCCTGTTGAAGATGATGTTCTCTTCACCAATAACAACTTAGCAAGGATAATTACCTTGAACAGACCTAAAAAGTTAAATTCTTTAAATACATCAATGGTGGAGAAAATTACCCCCAGATTATTAGAGTATTCCAAATCCGATATTAACAATTTGATCATAGTAAATTCCAACTCCCCTAAAGGTTTATGTGCTGGTGGTGATGTTGCCGAATGTTGTAATCAAATATTAAATAATAACCCTGACTATGCCAGTGATTTCTTCCAAAAAGAATATAACTTAAACTATTTAATTTCTACATACTCCAAACCATATGTATCACTTATGGATGGTATCACTATGGGTGGTGGTGTTGGTTTATCTGTTCATGCCCCTTTTAGAATTGCAACTGAAAAGACCAAGTTGGCTATGCCTGAGATGGACATTGGGTTTTTCCCTGATGTTGGTACCACTTTTTTCTTACCCAGGTTAGATGACAAGCTTGGATACTATTATTCTTTAACAGGAACGATCTTATCAGGTCTTGATTGTTATTTAACCGGATTCGCTACTCATTATATACCAAGTGACCGGTTACCTCAATTGGTTAATAGATTATCCAATTTACAACCACCAGTTTTGAATGACGTTAAGATGAATAATTTAAATAACCAAAAAGAATACTTTCAACAGGTCAATGAAATTATTGATGAATTCAGTAACAACAAGTTGCCTGAAGATGCCAAATTCCCATTTTCAGCTGATGAATTAGAAATCATTAACAATGCTTTCAGTCAAAAATCTATCGATGAAGTCCTTTCTTACTTAAAGAACCAAGGTTCTTCTTTTGCTTTGAAAACTCATGATAAATTATTAACAAAATCTCCTACTTCTTTGAGAACTGGTTTTGAATTAATGAATATTGGTAGTAAGAATACTATCCGTAAACAATTAGAACTAGAATTAATTGCTGCTACTAATTTAATGAATCTTGATTTGGAACACAATGATTTTGTTAAAGGTGTCAAACACAAATTGATCGATAAAATTAAAGAACCAGCTTTACCTAACTGGACTCAACCACCTAATGATGTTCAAAAACTTATTTCAAAGTCAATGCAAACAGTTAAATTAACCTCTCCTTTGATTAACCCTTTTTATAATATTGACTACAAGGACTATCCTTATCAAATGGGATTGCCTAGAAACCAAGATATAAAAGAATTTATTAGTGGTGGTGAAACCAACAGATCTTACTTACCTACACCAAATGAGGTTAAACAACATTTCCAATCAAAATATAACAACAAATTAGGATTGGATTTAAAGATACAATCCGTATTAGAATCACATGGTGACTTGGAAAAGTATCAGCATAAATATGCCTCGTGGAAAGATTAGACCTAAATAGTATATGTTTAATTTACATAGTATTACATTACTTAAATTTTTCTACAACTAAATCTTCACCCAATTCTTCATAATCTTGTTTGGTCATAAACCAATTGTTCATGGCGATAGAACTATCTTCGTTTAACATTAATGACAAATTACTTGCTCCTAACCAAGTATTAAATTTCTTATCCCAAACTTCGTTCAAATCATTCAATTGATAATTATTTAATGTGCTCAATATCAATCTATTTGGTTGAGTGAAAATATAGTTTGGGAAATACTGATTAGTCAACTTGTATAGATCATTTATTATTCTTTGTTGTAATCCATTCAATGCTGAGCTGTTACCAGTAATCAAGATGTTGGAATATAGATCTCTTAAAATTTCATTGAATTTATTGTAGTTATTCTGTTCGGATGATAAAATTGTATTCTCTAAACTTTTCAATGTGGATAAAATGAAGAGTGATAATCCATTGGTTGTAGGTTTTTCAAAATTAGGTGGTGGTAAAGCGATTGATTGACCCAAATAATTCTTATTTGGCTGAAAAAGGGATTCTAATATTTGGTTTTGTTCGGATTCCAAAGTGATGTATCTTTTATTGAAAAGTTGGTAATGTTTTGGATTGAATTGATAAAGAACTTGATCAGGTGGACTATCACTTACATTAAGCTGCGTTAATTTGAAATCCTTAATTAATTTTTTACTCAATTGATAATTCTTAAAGGATTCACTAGCATTTGCCATTTCTGGTGGTAACATTTGTTCAACGGGCATTTTGGTCTTTAAATATTCCATGATATTTATATCAGCAAAGTCACCCCCATATTTAGAATAGAAAGTCGCTTTGTTTTGAATTATACCATCCAAAACAGGGGTCATAGTGGTAGTAGCTGAACCAACATCAATCACAAGCCCATTTGATCTTCCCATGTGATATAACTGACATAATGGTTTCTTAACTAATGAGAATAAAGGTACTTCCATCTCTTCAAAAACAATCTCACAAGTCTTCAATTTATTTTTGTTGGTATTCCAGGACTGTTCGGTCATCATAAGAGGATACTCTTTAGGATCAACAGGAGATCCATTATCGATGTTATTATAAGCATACCTCCAATTATGAACTATGTTTTCAAAGTCATAGATGACTCCGTTCTCCATTAATGTCATAACTTCATTTTCTGGGTACTTATCAATTTCTTCATCACCAACAATCACTTTTTTGTCGGCCCCAATCAGATAATTAGTGTTGAAAACCAAAGAGGGCAACTCATCGGCTGCAAATCCAGCTTTTGTGGTATCGTGCCCATTATCTATAACAATTGGTGAGGATTGATACATGCTTGTTTATTAAAATATATTTCTACGTCTAACTCTCGAAGTTTAGGTTTTTTTTTTTATTGTCGAGAAAGTCGTGCCAAAGTTAAACGTAGAGTAAACGCAAAATTGTATAATTATGGCAGTATAAAACAAAAATTTAATGATTGGAAATATACATAAATACACCTAATTATATGCAAAATATAGATTGTAGCACTTTTCAAACCTGTTTGAAACTAATATTTTAGCAAGAATTGAAGTAGTAGACCAAAGGTTTAAACTGGAATCAAACTACAGGGGATTCATATTTGGCTAACTTTTCCTTAAGAATAGAAACTTCGTTCTTTAATAATCCAATTTCAACGGCTAAACTCAGTTTATTTGTCAAACTCATAATCTTAATTAAATTAGCATTTTCTGATTGTAAGTAGTTAATTTTGTTAACAATTTTATGTGTAAGTTCTTGCTCATCATATCTACCGTTAGCAAGAATGAAATCCGAACTAGAACTAGAATTCATAGCTAAACTTACTAAAAGAGCTTCTAAAATTTTATTAGTTTCTTCACTTTCCTTTTGTTTCTCTTCAAGTTTAGAAGCTAATTGTTTATACAACTTGTAAAATTGATCATTAGCCCGAGGGGTATCATTTGAATTATCCGATTTAGATTCTAATTTCTTTTTCAAATTATTAATAATTTGGTTCTTTAATGATAATTGTAATTTAAACTTCTCAGCATCATAATTGTTCTTGGACTCAGACAGCCCCGACTTATATAAATCCATTTTAGAAGTAACTCCCGAACCATGGGAAGTGTTTTGAGATGACAAAGTCATTGCTGGATTCATTGGTTGACTAAATGATTGATTCAATGATGATTGAGATGATTGATCAAAACTTGACCGTTTAAAATTTGGTGACAATGAGTTTAAACTAGGAGATGAATTCAATGAATTGTTTCCTGGTTGGTTTAATTGATTTGACATCGGTTGGGTAAATTGATTTGTATTGGAGCCCATTAATTGACCTACATTATTTAACTGTCTTTGTGACAATTGTCCACCTAACATTCTTTGGTCTAAAACCCCACCTTGTCCTGAAATACGATCTTCTTGTTGATGGGTCTGTTGTGGAAGCTGTTGCTGAAGCTGTTGTGGAAGCTGTTGTGGGACCTGTTGTGGGACCTGCTGTGGGACCTGCTGTTTCGCTTGAAGTGAACTAGTAAAAGTGTTATTCTGATAGTCTCCATTAACGCCAGGGTTTAATCTTGAAGTAGAACTTTGAATAGAGTTAGCCATAGTTTGCTCTTGACCAAAAGATCTGTTCAGAGATTTGTAATCTCCTCTATTACCACCCCTTTGGAAGTTATCTAAATTATCACCATTCCAAATCCCGTACCCTTTGTTATAGTTCACATTAGGTAAAGATGATTCAAAGGAATCAAAGCTGAAACTCTATTAGTACAGTTAGTAAAAAAAAAGCTTCTAAATACTACCTTTATAATTACATACATTTGGCTGCTCCATAATAATTCTCTAAATAAAAAAATTATTGGTACTTCCTTAAATATATATAGAAAGTAATAAAAATGTGTGATATATATTACAGGTATGATCCACCACATCTCAGCGGCTTTTTTTAGCAGCCGAATCAGAAAAAATAAAAATGTGGAACATTACATTTACGAAGTGGTTTCACCCTTCAACTTATTTAGTATCACATTAAAATATTACATATATGACAATGAAAAGATCTGATATATAAATAACTCCTACTATACGAATTATATAAGAAATGGTTTCAATATAATTGGTTTCTTCCTAACAATTGTTTCAACATTTGGCCATTGGGTGTGTTTAACACGGTTTCAGGTAACTTTAATATTTTATCCTCTAGGTTCTTCCCTACTAAAAAGTCCAAACACACGTCAGTGAAATGGTTGCAATTATTGTCAAATAGATCATAACTAACAGCTGAATACTTTAAATCTTCCCTGGCATTTAACTCGTCTAAGAAATCATTAAAGATGGTTTCATCAATGAAAGTCTCATCATACTTAAGCACTTTCATAGGTCTTCCATATTTGGTTCTACCTGGAGAGTTTGTTTTGATTCCTTGATCAATATAATATTCTTTCCCAAAAGCTACCACTGAAGTATGATAAATAGCTTCTAAGTGGACTCCCAATATCTGCTGTGATAAGTGTGGTGCTAATCCTTGCGATAAGTCGTATACATAGACTTCTACAGGGTGTGATTCTTCTTCTTCCATGGTTTCTAATGATAATTTATTATAGTTATTGGTATCTAATCCTAACTATTAAACCTTTTTTTTGATGTTTGGTTTTAATCTTTTGCCACCACTAGAGCCTTTAGAAGTATATCAGAAGACGTGTGCGAGCTAATCTTGTAAATGTTTGTGATTGTACTTTTCTTTTTTTTTTTTTTTTCCTCAGTTGTTTTCTACTACTACATTAAGCTATAACGCTTGAAGAGAATGATTTGATTACTTTGGAGCCTTATCTTTTTTTTTTTTTGAACAGAGTTATCTTGCAGCTATGACAGAGTCTTCTCTCGAAGAGATCAAGACGTATAAAAAGCAATTAGACGAATTAATTGATAAAAAGTTCACCGATCCATCTCTAATATTGGGACTTAACAATGTAATTCAATCCAAGTTTGAGCAATGGATTTTGAAGGATTCCAATGAATATTATAGTAAAGTTGAGGAGCCACATGTCGATGCTAATTATGAGGTGGAGTTTAATACAGTCAAGATATTTGATACTTTGTGGACTAATTTCCATTATCCTATTATCAAGTTCTTTCAATATGAACATGCAAATTATTTTAACGGCATGTTGAATCATTTTAATTCAATGGAGGCAAAAGAAAATTTTAGACCTAAACCTGTTGAAATCAGAAAGATTAATGATTATTTTCTTAAGTTTGCCAAAAATGCTCATGGGTTCTATATGGTTTTGTTGAAGCATTACTCCACTCATTTCAATATCCCATTACTTCCAAGAAAATTCTTGAACCATTTCGATTTTAAAGTTCCTACTACAGCCATTAAGACTTCGAATCAGAATTTACAAGCCAATTTATTATTCATTATACATAAGTGCTTGTTAGCATTGGGGAATGTTTGTAGACATAGATCTTTTGTGGAATTGTCATATGTGTTACCATGTTTGTCCTCAAAGAACTTTCACAAATTTCGATTATTGAATGAAGCAAGAAAGGAACATATAATGAGACCTTACTATGAAAAGGCAATAGACTTTTATGAATGCTCTATCACACTTTTGCCGGCTTTAAATGAGCCTTACAATCATATTGGTATGATCTATAATTTGATGGACAACAAGGTCGATGCTTGTTATTGGTTTTTAAGATCTCAATTTACTAGAATACCAAGTTATAAATTGGGGTTAACCAATCTCAATAACTTAATAAAAAAGAAGTGGTTTTTGAATCATCTCAGTACTATCCTTGTTAAATCAAGTCCATCGAAATTCTCAAAAGAAACTGAATTAAATATAATTTTAATTTGCATTATTGGTCATTTTTATCTACCTGAAGTTTACAAACTAGGGAAAAATAATCTCCTACCCAAATTAACTTTCAACAAGGCAGAATTTATCTTTTTAAATTTGAATTTTAATGCTGGACATTTCCAGGAATTAATTAGCAAGAATGAACCTTTAAATTTTTATGTTAAGCAATTGATTTTATTAATAACATTCTATGGTTTGAGGAAATCTAAAAACCTCGCTGGATTCATTATGAAATATATTCAAACTTTTTTACACAGTGTTTTATCTACTGATTATGATGACGTATCAAGGAAAAATGTTTTCATTTTTTTGAGGTTAACTTTGAGCTGGATCAAGGAAGATAAAAGTATTCTCAAGGAATTTCAATTTAATTCTGGTTTAATAAAGAATTTGGTGCAATTATGCAATCGGTATTTGGAAGAATATGGTGCTTCTGATATAGAATCTGAAACTTCAACAAGTCAAGACTACCATTATGTCGAAATTCGTGATTTATTAGCATCGAGTTCAAGACCGTTAAGAAATTATTATTTTCTGGAAGATGTATTACTTAAGGACTTCCTGTTAATCAAATATCAATTTAAAGATTTTAAGGACGACCATTTGTTTGAATCATGTGACATCGACCTTTTAAATAATGATTATTCATCATTGGTTGTTAATAATTTTCCATCATTTTTAAATAATGAAACTTTTTTGAAATTTGAGAAACTGGATGATAATTTCTTAATTGAAACTGAAGTATTAAAATATGAAAATTTCCAAAGATTAAAGGCTATTTTAGTTCTAGGTAAGAAGTTGTTAAATATTAACAACAAAGTCGTTAAAGTTGAATTCGATACTACTTTCAAATTCTCTGAGACTACTGTGAAAGGATCTGAAAGGTCAAGTCAAAAGAAGAAAGAGAAATCAAAAAGAAAGAAAGAGGATGCTCAAAGAAAAAATCAAACTAAAGAAAAGCATACCCCAGTTGTTAAGCCGCCTAAGAATTCTAACTCAGCATCTAAAAAATCATCTACCGATGAAACTCAAACAGTTCAAGTTGAATATACTCATTCAGAAATAAATTTGAATGGAAACGGTGATGCTGACGACAATGTAGATAGTTCAGATGAGTCTTCAGATGATAAATCGAATAATGATGGTTCATTGGTTCTTGATGAAATAGAGTCGTTTATTATTCGTCACACCAATCAATTAAGTGACCAAATTAATGCCGATAATAATGATTTTGATACTGATATGCCTCATAAAACAATCACAGAAGCAACCCATTCATCTATCTGGAAAGGGTCCCAAAATCAATCCAACCCGGATTCTAATAACTCACATAATTCAAAAGATGTTTCTAATTTACCCGAAATAAATTCAGGAAACCAAGGATCACCCGATAGACAAGCATCTTATCAAACCCATCAGGGTAATACTGCTGTTGATAAACAATCATTTCAACAACCGCATTATACACAGGCTTTCCCTGCACCTCAAGTGCCTCAGACACCGATTCAAATGGGTTTTAATCCTCATCCTGTTAACATGAACTCAGAATCCCCAGGTTTTAACCCATTTCATTTCCAGGCTGGTAGCACACCTTTTAACTACCCCATGTATCCCCAACAAATGTATCTGCAATATGGTCAAGGCCCTATTCCGCAAAGCCCTTATACTCCTATACAAGGACAACAATTTCCTCATCCACCATATCCTCCTCACTTTCAAGGATTTGATCCTGGACTCAGACCTGGTTTCGATAAAACTCAACCTTTGGTTGCAAATACTCAGCCCCCTTCTAATCAACAGTTTAATCAATATGCCGGTGAGTCTAATGGTCATTATAATGGACAAACTATTGCCCCCTCTCTGCAATCTGATTTTAGCACGTCCTATAATTCAAATTCTTATCCTCAATATCAAATGTAGTGTTAGCATTAATCTATTTAATATATATATATACATTATTTGCACTTAAACGACATCGTTGCGACATCAAAAAATCTGCATCGCCAAATCGAGACATCTGTATCAGGAACTAAGCGTTAAAGAAATTGTTTAATTTTTTTTTTTTTTCTTTCCTTGTTCTTCTTTGTTTTAATTCCCAATCTCCTTTCGTTTATACTTAAAATGGCTTCCATCAAACATTTGAAATCGAAGGAAACCTATACTTTCAATACTCCACCGGCCGGCTCGTCTATAGAAAAGTTAAATGAATTTTATTGGACTAATGAATTAGAACCACACGTAATGAGAAGAAAGTATATTTTGGCCAAACATCCCGAGGTCAAAAAGTTAGTAGGACATGAACCTAAAACAAAATGGTTAGTCATTGGAGTGGTTTTGCTTCAATTAAGTATGGCTTATCTATTAAGAAATACTTATCCATTGACGTGGAAATTTTTCATTGTTGCCTATATCATTGGTGCTACGAGTAATCAGGCCATATTTTTGGCCATTCATGAATTGTCTCATAATTTATTATTTAAGAAACCTCTCCATAATAAATTATTTGCTATTGTTGTTAATTTACCTATTGGTATACCTTATTCAGCTTCTTTCCAACCTTATCATCAATTACATCATAAATTTTTAGGTGATGAAAATTTAGATACCGATTTGCCCACTAAAGTTGAAGGAATAATATTTTCTAATCTTTTAGGTAAAGTTTTATTTGCTACCTGTCAAATCTTGTTTTATGCATTAAGACCAATGTTTATTACTCAAATTAAATTTACCTATATTCATCTATTGAATGTTATTTATCAAATTGTCATTGACATTCTTATTGTTAAAAACTGGGGTTGGTATTCGTTATTTTACTTTTTAATAAGTTCCTTTTTGGCTGGATCATTACATCCTTGTGCTGGACATTTTATCGCTGAACATTATGTCTTGAATGAAAATAATAAACCTAAATCTGGTGATTTTGATAAAAAGATTGGGAACATTCCAAAAGAGTTATTACCGGAAGAAACCTACTCTTATTATGGAAGCTTGAACGCTTTAACTTGGAATGTTGGTTATCATAATGAACACCATGATTTCCCTTATATTGCTTGGACTAAATTACCAAAATTAAGAGAGATTGCTCATGAATTCTATGATCCATTACCCAAAGTGGATTCTTGGTGTGGAGTTATTTATTGGTTTATATTTGATGATATAAACCTTTTATGGAATAGAGTTAAAAGAACTGGTAAGAACAAAAGTGCTTCAGCCGTCAATGTTCGCTTGGACATTAATACCTAAAAGAATGGACTTTTTTTTTGAATTCAGTTTATATATAAAATACACATTATTCTTATAAATCTTTTATTAATCTGGTGATTTCATCCATACCATTATTGGTTAAACTGGCTAACTTATCATTTACAGTGTCAACAAGTTTATCAACTTCGACGACTTCACCTTGATCACTATCTTCACCTTGACCTAAGACCTTAATTTTCACTTTACCTTGAGGATATTCTTCTTTCCCTAAGATAACAGCAATTGCAGCCCCTGATTTTTCAGCAGAGTCAAATTGTTTACGGATATTGGCTTTAGTCTTGTATAAATATTCGGTATTAATACCAGCATCCCATAATTTTTTACTGACACACATTCTTTCCTTTAAGAATCCATCCCAGTTTTCACCACCACCAAATGCCATAACATAAGCTTGGGTTTGAGATGCACTAATATTGTCTAATTGTTTCATCACTCTAGCTTTGATAATGGAGAATAATCTTTCAATACCAAATGAAATACCTACACATGGAATTGATTTACCATTAGAAAACATTCCAACTAAGTTATCATATCTACCACCACCAGCAATAGATCCAACCCCAACGTATTCAGATGCATCTTCATCACCCTTTTTACCATCACCTTTAGCGGCTTTGGCCTTCATCTCAGCAGCACCTTCAGGTGGAGCAGAAGCAGAAGTTACAGCTTCATAGATTAACCCAGTGTAGTAATCTAAACCTCTAGCTAATGATAAATCAAAGGAGACAAATTGACCTATGTCAAAAGCTTTAACATAATCCGATAACACAGTCATTTCTTTAATACCTGTAATGGTAGTTTCATTATTAGACAAAAGTTCACTTTGGTTCAATTTTTCAAGAATATCATCTATAGAACCATTTAATTTAACATATTCACCAATTCTATCAGCAACATCTTCAGGTTGTCCCTTTTCTTCAACCATTTCCTTTTTAACAACTGGCCAAGGAGTTTTATCCAACTTATCGACTGAAGAACTAATTTTTCTTACATCTTCTTCTTTAACACCACAGGCTTGAAATATACCATCCAAAATCTTTCTATGGTTTATTTTAATCTTAAATTCATGAATTCCTAATCCAGTCAACCCTTCAACAATTATATTTAAAATTTCAGAATCGGGAACCATAACATCATAATTACCGGCAATATCAAAATCACATTGATAAAATTCTCTCATTCTTCCTTTAGTCATAGCAGGTTGATCTCTTCTATATACTTTGGCAATATGATATCTTTTGATATTGGCAACGTTATTACATGCAACAAATCTAGCAAATGGCACAGTTAAATCATATCTTAATGAAGTTAATTCCCCACCTTGATCTTCAAGATTGTAAATTAACTTTGAATCTTCACCATATTTACCAGTTAAAATTTCTCTCAATTCAAATACTGGTGTATCTATAGTCACACCACCATGTCTTTTAAACATGTTATTCAAAGATCCAAACATGGCTTCTCTAATCACCATATCTTGATCAGCCCAATCTTTAGTTCCTTTAGGAGTCTTCAATAAAAATTGATCATTTTTGGCCTTTTTAGCAGCTTTCTTGGAAACATTGGCTGGTTGGGCAACTTTGTCTACAGTCGCCTTAACATCTTGTGTAACTTTTTCTGTGCTTGACATTCTTCTGACAAAAGAGCTATTTATATTTCTAGTTAATGGTTTCAAAAGCTCTAGGAACATAAACCTGATATGACTCAAAATTTTTCAATTGGTGAGTAGAGACACTTTTTTTTGGTCGTGGTGAAACAAAAACTTGAGATGAGTATTTAACTGCCGTTAACATTTATTTAAAAAGGCTGCAAACTTTTAGTTTTAATCTATAAACTGTATTGAAGTCATAAACCATGAAATATAAGGAGAAGAAGAAAAAAAAACTATGAACAAATTCTGTTAAAAAAAGGATTTTTTTGATTTTTTTTAAAAAAAAAAAAAAAAAAAAAAGAAAAAAAAATAGTAAAAAGAACTGAAAGCATACTGTTGTGTTTCATTAATCTTCATTTATACCATTGGGTCTACTAAAATTTAATCTCATAACACCATCACTAAGGATTCTTTTACCCCAACTACCAGCAGCTGGATCACCAGTTTCATCTCTACACTGCTTCAAGAACGGTAATAATGATGTACCACCAGTACCTTTAGCATCGTTATCTTTCTTTTTGGATTTGGCTAAGCCTGATCTTAAAGTTGATGAAGAGCCCATCAGTTCACTCTTTTTGGCTTGTAATACAATGTATCTGGTAACTATTTGAATATGTTTGTCTCTAAACAGCTTTAACATAGCCAAACAAGCATCGAACCCTAATACCAATTCTGGACACTTGTCACTGTTATTAGAAACGTAGTCTCGTACACTTGGAGCTGATTCTAATGTTTCCAAAAATTGTTTATGACTTCCTGGCATATAACTTCTCATTTCATCCATAAAGTTATTAGCTGAAGGCTCAGCCTTAATACTAGTTCTATCATGAGGTAAAGGACGTTTACCAGTGGCATAGTGAATAACATTAAATAATACATCAAGAAATTGAATTAATGATGATTGAGCATTAGAACCACCTGCGTACAGTCTGGGTTTGGTTTCATTACCATAAATGACACCATCTTTACCTAAACCGGCATCAGCCATATTCTTCCATCCGGCTAAAAAGGGTCTAATTCTGAAATAAAACACATGAGGATCACACATTTCTTCCATTTTCATCAATACTGAACCTAAATGATCAATCATTTCAGCCATTTTTTGCAAATTCTTGTTTAAACTTTCAGCGTCATTTCTTTCAACATCTTTCAATATATCCATCCCTGTATTTACAACAAATGATCCCTTATACTCAAAATAGACGCTTACTAAGTAAAACCAACATTCATCTATAGATCCGGTATAAGTATTGATACAGGTTAAATTATCTAAGTCCCAAATATTTTCAGGATCTGGTATTATTTGTTTGAAATTCCATAAACATAACCCAGAATAAGTAGCTAATGGAGGTAATTTAAAATAATCAGCCACGATTACTAATGGTTGAGCTATAGATTCTGGTAATTTATTAGTAGGACTATCATTTCCCCATATATAGGCATGAGCCAAGAATCCTAGCACTTGATAAGCTCTTCTATATTGTTCTTTATTCTCAAGTAAATCTGTGGATAAAACCGGTAATTTGTCCACTAAACTTCTGACTCTTTTGGTCAATATCAATGATGGTAAATTATTAACCAAATTCTCCCATGGTTCATAGTAACTTTGGGGCAACTTTATTAATGGTAATTTATTGGGTAAGAACCCAGATTCTGGGAAGACATCATAGTCTTCCAATACTGGAATTGTCATTTTATATGGGATTATTAATCAGTGGTGAAAAAAAAAAAAGTGTGTGCAAAGAAGTCAATCTATGAAAATTTTTAATGATAGCGTGATTTCGGTTCCGAATGTTGCATAACGGTAATTTTGCGAGAAACACCACGATGGCAATAGAAGTGTAGTAGAATTCTGGGTTTATTTATGTGAGAAAGTTTGTTTGTAATGTAATTGTTAACTTTAATCTTGACTATATACTAAGGCAGTACGATTTTTTGGCGATTAATTGCTTTAAATGGCCACAATTATAGGTTGTAGAGAGTCGTCCGATTTCGCAAGAAGTCGTTAGCGGATATTTTGTGGGGCCACTACACACTAGATGCTAAGTTAAGTGACATGGCAAGATGTGTCTGGACTGTTGTTGTTTTCGCTTTGTCATTTGAGTTTTGTTCTCTTCTCTCTTCTTTTTGATCTCTTGATATAAGTTTATTAAAAGCCGTATTTGCAAGAAACCGTTGTTACAGTTAAATTTGTAAAAGCTGCGAAATTCATTATATGTTACTATTATATGAAAGACAAGAGATGATATTACATAATATAATAGGAGATAGTATCGAAAAGTTGACAAAGAAATAACTTCAATTTTCTAAAATAAAAAATAGTATCAGTCCAAACTGGCATATTAGAAAAATCCTCTTTAGCAGAACATTCTTCATCTGCCTTCTACTAAGTAAATCCATGGCTATTTTCTTGAAGCAGACAGGTATTACAAACAGTCTTTTACACCCCTTTATAATAACACTCCACCTTACTCAATAAAACAATGTTTCAGATGAATCCATTGCTAAAGTAAACATACTTAAAACTGTTTATCTCCTTTCCTACAACGTGTAGCTGCAAATATCAAATATCACATATGTCAACGCTGGTCGTAAAATCACTGCTCGCGCACTACCACTCCTATTATGATCACGACAAAAAAAAAAAGATGTTTCAGGTTCTCCCTTAATTATATAACTCATTAATACGACCAACGCCAAATATGTCATTCAAAGGGTTTAGGAAAACCATTGTGAGAACGCCTCAGAATTTTCGACAAAAGATGAATATGGGGGAGATAACACATGATGCGGTTTATTTGGATGCAGAAAGAAGATTTAAGGAATTAGAAACTGAAACCAAAAAGTTAAGTGATGAAAGTAAACGATATTTCAATGCGGTAAATGGAATGTTAGACCATCAAATTGATTTTAGTAAGGCCATTGAAGAGATTTATAAACCAATTAGTGGTAAATTATCTGACCCTAATTCTACTACCCCAGAAGATAATCCTCAAGGGATAGAAGCCAGTGAACAATATAGAGAAGTGGTTAAAGAATTAAAGGAAACATTGAAGCCGGATTTGGAATTAATCGAAAAGAGAGTCGTTGTTCCAGCACAAGAATTATTGGAGGTCATTAAGTCAATTAGAAAAATGGCCACCAAAAGAGATCATAAACAACTTGATTTAGATCGTCATAAAAGAACTCATAAAAAGTATGAAGATAAAAAGGATAGAAATGCTAAAGATGAAGAAAAAATGTATACTGCTGAAGTAGATGTACAAATGGCTCAACAAGAATATGATTATTTCAATGAAATGTTGAAAAATGAATTACCAATATTATTTCAAATGCAAAGTGATTTCATTAGACCTTTATTCGTTAGTTTCTACTATATGCAATTGAATATTTTCTACACTTTGTACAATAGAATGGAACAAATGAAGATTCCTTATTTTGATATGTCTACTGATATTATCGAAGCTTATCATTACAAAAAGGGTAATATTGAAGAACAAACCGATGCCATTGGAATTACTCATTTTAAAGTCGGCCACGCTAAATCAAAGTTGGAAGCAACAAAGAGAAGATACGCTGCGGGAGCCGGTGCAGGTGCAGGCGCGGGAGCAGGTGCCCCTGCTTATGGTCAACAACAAGAATCATTACCCCCTTATTCTCCAGGAGCAGCTGGCCAATACGGACAATACGGCCAACAACCGCAATATGGGGACTACAAGGACTCCAAGGGTCCAGGTTACCAACCACCAGGGGGTTATGGACAAGCACCTAGTGCGTACGGTGGTTATCAGTCGCCTCCCAATTCAGCTCCAGCACCAGGAACAGCACCAGGACAGGCACCAGCATACGGCCAGTATCAACAGCCTCAAGCGTCCTACAATTCCCCTCAAACCACATCCTCAGGTTATTCTGGCTATGGTACTCCTCAAGCCCCAGCAGTGCCGCCCACTCCGCCATCCGCATCATCTCAAACCTGTACCGCATTGTACGAATATACTGCCCAAGCTCAAGGTGATTTAACCTTCCCTGCAGGCGCCGTCATTGAAATCACCCAAAGAACTGACGATGCTAATGGCTGGTGGACTGGTAACTATAACGGTCAAACTGGGGTATTCCCCGGTAATTATGTTCAATTGAACTAATTTCCGTTTGGCAGTATTATAGGTATATAATTATAGAGATGTATTTATAATTGTAGAGGAGTATATATATATATATATATATATATATATATATTTATAAGTTTAGTAATAATAATATGTCATAAAATATGTGTCGTTCAACCCCTTCACAAATGTGTTCCTATTTTTATACCTCACCCTGATGGAAACAGTCTAGAATCATTTCTGGTGAACAAGGCGGTAGCCGCACGACGTTGTTTTCATTTCCACAATTAAACAATTTTTGTGTTGAATTCACTTTTCTTTCTACAAGGTGTATACAATTAGTTAACTGTTCAAGGTTATTTTTATATACCTAATTAGATTTGACAAGTGTACACAATAAAGAGGTTCGTCTATATTGCATAGACGTTTATAAAGGGTTGACTATTTTACACGACGTGACTGAATTCTTCTGTCCCCCCTCCCCCAGATAAAAAGGCAATCCAGAAAATTACCATCCTCAAATTAAGTGATATCAGTTATATTACTATAATATCTTTTATTGATTGTAAAAGGTTCTGTTTGAAGAGTATATGAGGTGATAATGAGTAGCCCACTGTCACCGAATAATCGTAACTCCATTTTTGGATGGGTTAAAAATTTAAAGAAAGGTAATCTCTTATCCAGTGATAGTATAAATGATATATCGGATAATGATTTGATGTCATCGGCATCTAAATCTAATGATCAACTTGACCAAATCCATGACCCTAATAATAATAATATTAATTCTAATAACAATAACAATAATAATAACAACCATAATCAAGAGTTTTTAAGACCCCTACTACACCATAAGTCGGTATCCACTAATAATGTCAATCGAGTTAGATCCAATAGTCAAAGTGGTAATGATAATAAATCTATAAGACAACATCGGGATTCTTTTTTAGTTAATAATCCTTTAGTTGATGAAAACTCCAAGTATTTTGGTGTCAGTCTTGAAGATGCTACTAATCAAGCTTGTGCTAAAATCTCCATATTTACCAATGAAAATTCTTCTCAAGTCTTACAATATGGTAAAATCCCTATAGTGGTGGCTAAATGTGGGGTTTATTTAAAAAATAATGGTCTTAATGTTGAAGGTATATTTAGAGTGGGTGGCTCATCTAAAAGATTAAAAGAGTTACAAGTGGTATTCAATTCTCCTCCTGATTTTGGTAAAAAATTGAATTGGGATGGGTATACTGTCCATGATGCTGCTTCAATATTAAGAAGATATTTAAATGCATTACCTGAACCTTTGATTCCTTTAGAGTTATATGAAACTTTCAGAGGTCCTTTAAAAAATAAGCCAAGAATAATAAATTACATGCAATATAAGGCTAGTAATCCTAAAAAGACAACAAATGATTCTCAAACCCCTGTTGAGGTACTTAAATCACCTTCTTCAAAATCCGAAACTCCCATTAATACCCAAAACCCTTCTACTCCATTGAATAATATTAATGCCCATGATAATGACAATATAAGTCCTCCCAAATTGAATGAGTCGGCAAATGATGAAAAGCATTCATTACCTTCACCTTCGGTATCACCACTTAAGGGAAGTGAAACCCCTGAAAGCACTAACAAAGAACCTGTCACTAAATCTAAGAAGTCTAAGAATTACAAAAAATTGACCAAAGATGTCCATGATGCTATAGATGAGTACAAACAAATGGTTGATAAATTACCTCAATTATCAAAGCAATTACTTTTTTACATTCTTGACTTGTTAGCAATGGTCCAAAACCAATCTAGTGAAAACTTAATGTCTTCAAGGAACTTAGCTGCCATTTTCCAACCATCAATCTTATCTCATCCTGATCATGATTTGGATCCTACTGAATATGCATTGTCCCAATTAGTGGTGGAATTTTTAATACAGTATGCCTATAAGTTGTTGCCTAATCAAGATAACTTACCACCCCTGCCAAAAGAGAACAACCCCAAGGATTCTTTGGCGGTTAAGACTCATGCTAGAAAGCACAGTAAATCCCTCTCCTCAAATAATCATGATGATGATTTGGTAGGGTATCAAAATAATGTAAATTCTAAATCGTTACCTATAATCGATACCGATCATGATTTCGAAATCACTGACGATGATCAATCTGAATTTGACAATAGAATGCGTTCGAATTCCAATGTTAATTCCCCTAATGATGAAAATAAAATTTCTGCATACAAAGATGTGGATCAGACTAATTCATCTTCTGAAATGAAACCAGAAAATAAGTCTAATGGTTCTACTAATCAAGGGAGAGTTTCAATTGTAGTTTCCACTCCTCCTTCTTCATGAATGCCAAAAAGAAATATAACGAGATTTACCTTTTTTTTTTCTCCCACTCACGCTTATTTGTAATTTCTTGGATTTTGAAGATCAGGTTACATGTATTATAGTGTCTTTATTATATTCTTGATATATATAAACTATATAGTGTATTTATAATTTTAATTTTTAATTAAATATTACCACCATTTAGGTAGTGCGAAATTATTCGCACAGTTTTTGCTTTTCTTGAAAAAAAAAACCTGGAAATTTGGAAAATTGTCAGTTCTGGAAGGTAACTTCAAAAAGTAATGTCGGACGTAGAGAAGAGTAACCATAGTGAAAATGAAGATGATTTGTTCAATGAGAATGAAGAGGATGATTTAGGATTAGGATTAGATGGAAGTGACAATGAAGCAGGTGAAGTTCAGGATGATGTCAATGATAATGAACAAGACCAGGATGAACAAGAGGATGAAAATGACGAAGAAGAACACGAGGAAGTTGAACTTAAAACTTTAGGTATATCATTACCACGTCATGCCGTTACATCAAATATGGAAAAGGATGCAACTACTATTAAAATGCCAGTATTCTTGAGTGTTGATCCTCATCCATTTGATCCTGTCGAATTTAAAGAAACTCTAGAGATAAATGCTCAAAGTCGGTCAAAACAATTTCAAGATATAAAATCTATTCATAATGATAGTATTCGGGAAAAACTATTGAATGAAAACACTTTGAGATGGAGATATTCTAATGTGAATGATGAAATCATTAAACAATCAAATTGTCATTTCGTTGAATGGGATGATGGGTCAATATCATTAAAAGTAGGTAATGAAATGTTTGATTACAAAGAGTTGCCGTTGTTTGATAATTTATTAGCTAAAAGCTACGATGACTTGGAAATTTTACAAGGACATAAGGTTCTTAGTAAGTCAGCTAATTTATTACCATCTTCAACTTTCACATCAACCCATAGACAATTGACGAATGCTATTAAAAATATTCAAAGAAAGGATACTATTTTAAACACTACTACTGATACAGATCCAATGGAAACTCAAAGATTAGCTGATGAGAATGAAAAGAGAGCATTGAAAATGAGAAGACAATTAGAAATGAAGAGGAAACTACAAGAAGAAAGATTGGGTAGATCCAACGCGCCTGGCGGGGACGAAAGAGATTCCTATGAACCCTCATATGAAAGATTCAATAGAAATTATGGTAACGAGGAATATGATGATGAGGATGATTTCATTGCCAACGATGAAGATGACGATGAAGAAGAAGATGATGATGACGACGAAGGTGCTGAAAGATTGAAGAATTTAAAGAAACAAGGAGCATCTAAATATCAGGATGAAGAGGATGAAGAGGATGAGGAAGAAGATGAAGAAGAAGAAGACGATGAAGAAGAGGAAGAAGGTGATAAAAAGGAAGAAAAAGAAAGCCGTAAAGCAGAATCTGAACCTAGAGAAGGTTCCGAAGAAGATGAAGGCAGAAGAAAAAGGAGAAGAATTATTGATTCTGATGAGGATGAGGAATAATCTTTTTTTTTTCTAATGTATTAATACTATATAATAATAAAATCTTTTGATATCAATCACCTCCACAACCGCCACAATTACCACCACTGCAACCTCCGCTAATACTGTTTGGATTAACTTGACAGGCACTCATAAGGTCAATACAATCTAATTGTTTCCCATTCATAGAGTTTCGCTTGTTCTGAATCGACAGGGTTTGAAGGATATAACATAATTCTTTGAAAAGTTGAAAGCATCCTTCCAAGGTAAGACATTACTAATATTTGGCTCATAAACTCTTAAAAACCTTGTCGTCATTCAGCGAAAACTTCAATCTTGAAGCACTGGTGAGAATATAGAACCTTCTTACAGCTACCGTTAGATAACTTTGCTATAGCTTATCTCTCTTGATACTATTTTTAACATTGATTGTAACTAATTTCTTCAATTGATCAAAACACTTCAATAGTTTTAAATGAGCAGTGACTTCAATCACAGAGGGATCATTGCGGAATTCTTCCTTTTCTTATTTTAGGAGAACTTTTTCAAATCTAAAACATTGCTGTTTAGTATCCAATTGATCCTTTAGCTTGGACATATAAAGTGGCTGCAATAAAATCAGATCAACCTCAACCCCTAAAAAAAAAAAAAAAATTAGAAATGGAACTAAATTTACGAGGAGTGTATAAAGAAAGCAGAGCCTGTTATTCCATTGGGTTATTTTATCTAATGTTCTCTCTTCAGATTATTCAAAGGTCTTAATGAGGAAGTTTTTTTGAAACAAGGTAGTTTATCAATATTGAAAAATATAGTCTGCAGTTGTATTTTCAAAAACCGTGGTCTGTAAGATTAGACCAACATACTCCTAAGTAGGAATTTATTGTCCTGAATGGGTAAGTGTTATATTCATGCTACCATCCATAAAAATAAACACTCCTGATAGTAATTGAAAAATTAGTTCAAGATACTATTGCAGTCGACTAAACCAGTAATTTTTTTGATTCCTTTGAAACAAAGATTTGAAAAGGGCACGTAACCTGAACCACAGTAAGGTACCATTAGAGACTACAAAACAGGTAATGAATGATTGAATCTGATACAAATATACTATCAAGCGACTCCTTTTCAAAGAGTAAGCCTACCATGTTATCATAACTTAATTCAAAATAAAAAAAAAGAATAAAAAAAAAAAAACACTATATAAACTGGTTGTTCTTCCTTCTATTAATGAATTATCTACAACAAATAATAATTAACAATGGCTGCTCAACAACAAACTCAAACTAACTCTGCTTCAAAATCTAACACTGAAACTAAAGACAACAGAAGTTTCTCCAATGGAAGTGGTAGTACTCCAAACTTGTGTGTTATCGTTTAGATTACACTTTGTATCTCATACTTTGTGGTGACAAAATTTTATATGCTAACTATTTTGTTTTTTTGTTGGTAGTTTGGAGAAAGGAGGTCATGGCTGCTGAAAGTGACAATACTAATAATATTATTGTTCATTTGCTTTGTCCATCCCATTGAATCAATCTGAACTTCTCTTTCTTTTTTTTTTTTTAGCAGTATATATAATTTTTATCTCCACAAATTAATGCACAAAATTGACTTTTAATCCAGGGGTGTAGCTTAAAACGGTTCAAGAACTTACAATTTTTTTGATGAAACAGTCTTCATATTACCACTACGACATCTTATATGGAGCTCCCTTTAGATCCCGTATACACCGAGTTGTATCCTTACAGCCATGAAGGTAATTTCACGGAATACAATATAATTTGGGACTTAAAGGTTAAATGAGCTTAAGTCCGAGCACACTTGACCTCGGGAATTAACCACGAAAACTTTAATTTAGTTCACGTTATTTTTCTTCATTATACTAGTTCCACGGTATTTCTATGTCATTGACTCTGCCTTTGAGATTGTTATTACTAGGGGCTCCTGGTCTGGGTAAGGGGACACAAACTTCAAAGTTAGTGAAACAATTTCCTACCATAGAAACATTATCATCAGGAGATATTCTTAGAAAACAGATATCATTGGAAACCTCCGTGGGTGTTGAAGCTTCAAAGCACATTAAGCTGGGGAATTTAGTACCCGATAAGACAATGGTGAATTTAATAACCAATCACTTACTGAATAACAATTGGTTAAATTCTCAAGCCACATGGTTATTAGATGGATTCCCTCGTACGGTATCACAAGCTCTGGCCTTAGATGATATACTTGAACAACAAAGTTCTAATATCAATTGTGTAGTAGATTTGGATGTTGATCAATCAATTATTTTGCAAAGAATTGAGGCCAGATGGGTCCATGTTCCCAGTGGAAGAGTGTATAACCTCGACTACAATCCTCCTAACGTGCCTTTCAAAGATGACGTGACAGGTGAACCTTTGAGCAAAAGAGATGATGATAATCCTGAAGTGTTTCAAAAGCGTTTGGATCAATACAATGCTGAACTTGCTCCGTTGAAAAGTTTCTACTCCAATAAAAAAGTACTTCATAAAGTCAGTGGAGACTCATCTGATATCATATATCCTAAACTTACATCTTTAATCCTTGAAAATTTTGGTAGAAGTTAGAATACTTTCCTATTTTACTTTTGACCTCAATGGGTTATGTACATATATAAATAGAGAAATTTACAGCTTAAATGATGTCTTGCTTTCTACAACACATTGTTGTATTCAATTCAATTGATAATTTCTTAACGCGAAGCTTATAATTGACTTTTTTTTCATTAAGACATTATCATCACCACCGTTGATATCTTTTAGGGAGTCTTTGTTATATTGATATGAAGTTTTTCATTGATGAGTTACCTATTCTTTTTCCTTACCCCAAAATATATCCCGAACAATATGCGTATATGGCTGATATAAAGAAGAGTTTGGACGTAGGGGGGAATTGTATTCTAGAAATGCCTTCAGGAACTGGGAAGACTATTTCATTATTATCATTAACAGTTGCTTATCAAATGTATTACCCAGAACATAGAAAGATTGTTTATTGTTCACGGACCATGTCTGAAATTGAAAAGGCTTTGATCGAATTGTATAAATTAATGCAGTATAGAACTGATGAATTGGGATATGTTGAGGATTTTAGAGGTTTAGGATTAACAAGTAGAAAAAATCTTTGTCTTCATCCCACTATATCGAAAGAAAGAAATGGGGCAGTAGTTGATGAAAAATGTAGAAGAATCACAAATGGTCAATTAAAAAAAAGAATAGAAGATGGCTTAATCCCTCAAGAAGATCAAGTTCGTCATGAAGAAACACATTCCCTTTGTGAATTCCATGAAAATTTAAATGATATGGAACAACATGATTTAATTCCATCTGGTGTTTATTCTTTTGATGGGCTTCTATCTTATTGTAAAGAAAAACGTACATGTCCTTATTTTACGGTGAGAAGAATGATTCCATTCTGTAATATTATAATTTATTCTTATCATTATTTATTGGATCCTAAAATCGCTGATCGAGTATCTAAAGAATTATCAAAGGACAGTATTGTGATATTTGATGAGGCGCATAACATTGATAATGTTTGTATCGAATCTTTGTCATTAGATTTAACTGATGACACATTAAAACGGGCATCAAGAGGAGCAAATAAATTGAGTGGAGCTATTGATGAAATGAAAGATCAAGATAGTGAAAAGTTACAAAATGAGTATCAAAAATTGGTGGAAGGATTAAGAGAAGCAGAAATAGCTAGAGATGAAGAGTTGTTCATGAGTAATCCCATATTACCTCAAGACCTTTTAGATGAAGCAATACCTGGTAATATTAGAAAAGGTGAACATTTCATCTCTTTTTTGAAACGATTCATTGAATACTTGAAAACAAGAATGAAAGTTTTACATGTTATTAGTGAAACCCCAACCAGTTTCTTACAACATTTGAAGGAATTGACATTCATTGATAGGAAACCATTGAGATTTTGTTCAGAACGATTATCCTTGTTAGTCCGAACATTGGAACTAACTGAAATTGATGATTTTAATGCCCTTAAAGATATAGCAACATTTGCTACTCTTGTGTCTACTTACGACACAGGCTTCCAGTTGATATTAGAACCATTTGAATCTGAAGGAGCAACTGTTCCTAATCCAATATTGAGATTTACTTGTTTGGATGCCTCTATAGCTATAAAACCTGTGTTTGATCGATTTTCTTCAGTAATCATTACCTCAGGTACTATCTCCCCATTGGATATGTATCCAAAAATGTTAAGTTTTGATACAGTTATACAGAAATCATACACCATGACATTGGCAAGAAGATCATTTTTACCAATGGTGGTAACAAAAGGTTCGGACCAGGTGTCTATATCTTCTCGATTTGAAATTAGAAATGATCCCTCGGTGGTCAGAAATTATGGTTCATTATTGATAGAATTTGCCAAAATAACCCCGGATGGTATGGTTGTTTTCTTCCCATCTTATTTGTATATGGAAAGTATTATTTCTATGTGGCAGTCAATGGGTGTTTTAGATGAGGTATGGAAGTATAAATTGATATTAGTAGAAACCCCAGATGCTCAAGAAACTTCATTGGCTCTTGATACTTATAGAAAGGCATGTTCAAGTGGGAGAGGAGCAGTGTTATTATCTGTTGCTCGGGGTAAAGTATCCGAAGGTATTGATTTTGATCATCATTATGGAAGAACAGTGTTGATGATTGGTATTCCTTTTCAATACACGGAATCAAGAATATTAAAGGCCAGGTTAGAATTTATGAGGGATCATTTCCAAATTAAAGAAAATGATTTCCTTTCTTTCGATGCCATGAGACATGCTGCTCAATGTTTAGGACGTGTGTTAAGAGGTAAAGATGATTATGGTATTATGGTTTTAGCTGATAGAAGATTCGCTAGAAAGAGAAATCAATTACCCAAATGGATTGCCCAATCTTTATACGATTCCGATACCAATTTGTCCACTGATATGGCATTAGCAACAGCAAAAAGTTTCTTAAGAACTTTAGCTCAACCTACAAATCCTAAAGATCAAGAAGGAGTTTCTGTTTGGGATTTGAATCAATTGGAAAATTTCCAAAATCAAAACAAACTTACTGAAGAATCAAAACGTGATACTACTACAGAAGCCAATGATATGAACCAAGATGAAGAATTTATGAATATTGACGAGGACGAATTGGCTTTACTCTGATTATTACAACTTTTTTTTTATATATATTTATTTTTACTGTATATATTGGGAAAAACAAAAACCATTGCATTTTTATAACAATCGCGATAGATATCAATCTGTAGTCTTAAACTCTAGATGTCAAACCAAGATGAGTTCCAATATATTGTTATTGATATAGGATCCATGTTTATCAGGGCAGGATTAGCCGGTCATGAGTTGCCTATTTATACTTTTGAAAATAATAATTGTTCTTTGAGGAGAACTTATCCACCATTTCTCGATATGAATGATCTTTCATTAACATTGGAGGAAACTAACAAATTCAAAGACATGCTAAGTCTGGATGAGCAATTAAATAAACTTTGTCATATATTTCAAGAAGAGTCTGTTCACTGGATGGACTTCAGCTCAGTTGACGAGGATTTACATCTAAGACTACATCAAATATTCCTTGTGGTATTTGATATCATAAAGCTACGATTATCCAATTGTAAAGTAATCATTATTGACGATTGTAAATTACCATTAGTAACAAAATCTATGATATCCCAAATATTGCTTTTAAGTATGGGCTTGAGGTCTCTACAGTTTATGCCGAAGCCTGTTTTATCAGTAATCTCGGGATCTCATGGTGATGGGCTAATTATTGATATTGGGTGGAGTAGTTGCAAAATAATTCCCGTCATTGATTATACTATCATTGAAAACCAAATCTATGAAAATGTGACAGATTTCTGTGGACTATCTCTTCATTATAGAATAGTTGAGAGTTTAATAACACATGATAGTCGGCTTTTAGATGAACCTAACCTATTTAAGATCATTGAGAGTTTTATTATCAATTGCATTTTTGTTGAGCCTGATAAGGATACCGAAAATGAGTCAGGTAGTTTCAATATTGGAGATATTGAAATTCCATCTAATCTACGATACAAAGTGGTGGAAGACATGGCATTCACAAACAACAATTTGGTAAACATAATTAATAAAGTCATCGATAATAACAGTATTGATGTTAGAAAATCACTTAGAGAGAACATTTTGTTTGATGGAGGTATCACCAACATTCCTGGATTCAAGACTCGTTTATTGAAAGATTTGAGATCTAATACTAATACATACTATAAAGCAAATGCTACGCTTGGATCCTGGGCAGGAGCATCAATATTTTGTTCAACATCAATCAAGCGAAGAACAAAGTTGATGAGGAAAAGTGAAGAAATAACTAAAGAAAACATTAAATCACTACTAACTCCTAATGGAATCCAATTGACAAAATTTCCTGATGTGATAAACAGATCATAGTGAATCATTCAACAACTCATTTAATTCCTCCAAATTGGGTAAAGGATCCTTATATTCATCTCTTGGAATGTACTTAGCCCAAGGATGCTTTTCAAAATATATTTGTTTGGATGAACTTTGAAACCATCTCTTACATTTATCGGAAAACGTCAATCTTTTTGAATTACAAAGTAAATTTTGGTCAATTGACTCCATCTCTTCATCGAGTATATTTAACAAAATAGTGACGTCGTTGTTATTATTAAAGTTGCAGAAGGGAGCAGCAAAATCACCATTTGGGGTAAATTTTATTGATGATAAATCCAATTTGGAATCATTCTGAAGCAAAGACTCTTTTGTTACAGGACTAATAATTGTTTCAACCATTGGAAATATTTCCTTCTGGGATATTGATGGAGCAAGTTCAACCGAATTATGACTACTAAAAACAGGTGATGTTTCATGGAATATTTCGCTGTTTGATGCTTCTGGTTGCAACCCACCAGCTACTCTAGGATCCTCTGTACTGGTACCTGAATTTAAATCCGGTTTCGGGGGCACTTTTTGTCCATTAATATCTCCTTCCGTGATAAATTCGCTTTTTGTAATTACAGTTGTTTCTTGTGAATCGTTACTAAAATTATCATCTCGTTCAGCAATTACCGATTTGAACGCTTTCTTATTTTCATATTGGGTAATAGGTATAAATTTCAAAGCTCCTGGTGTCGCTAATACTTTGTTTGGGTCCTCATTATACTCTTCATTATACTTGTTTTCTCCAAGGTTTTCGTCTGACATGATTTAATTTGTGAACCTAAGTTTTCGCAGTCATTTTTTATGATAGATGATATTTATATATTCATAATAATGCATCATTACTTTTTGATTTCATTATTTGTCATTAAAGTATCTACATATTCTTGTAGATATTGATTGTCCTTATCGTACTTTTGTGATAACATCTTTGTGTCTCTTATATTGCCAACTAATTTGTCAATTGATTTTTTCATAGTTAAGATCTCATTTATGATATCTTCCTTACTATTGCATTGCGTGAGCTTCTTTTCCACCAATTCATCTGCTATTTTACCTATATTATCGTGAGGCTTTGTGCTCCCAGAATGTTTTGTAGTGATGGAAGTGTTACCTATTGTATTGACCTCTTCTTTTACATCTTTAGGATCTTCTGGTTCCAAGGAGGCTTTTTCTTTCTGATCCTCATCATTTCTGGCTGTTTCTTTAGTATTTCTATGAGTTACCTCCTGGCCCGTAGTCACTTCAGCACTACTTTTTTGCTTGACTGTGTGATCTTGTATCTCCAGTCTGTTTTGGTTAGACGTGATATCCTTGCCTCCATTATCTGTCATGTTGGGTATATAAAATTTGTTATTACCAATTAGTTTATTCTCACCAAATATATTCCATAAAACTCAATTATAGACTGTTAAACAAGATTACCTATCGTCTTAGTAAACAAATCAAATGAAATAATTATTTCAACGCTAATACTATTGATCTTTAAACTCACTAATAGGTGTATGTACTTTCGCACGACCAAGTGATCATTTTTCTGAAACCAGCTTTGGTCAATCTCACTGGTTAAAAATATACGCCTAATTATAGAGACAAATTATGTCGTGGGAAGGATTTAAGAAGGCTGTTAACAGAGCTGGAAATTCTGTTTTAGTGAAGGATGTGGATAAAACTATGGACAAAGATTTTGACTTAGAAGAAAGAAGATACAAAACATTGAAGACCGCAGGGACTAATCTTCAAAAGGCATCTAAGGGGTATTTAGATGCTTTAAGAACAGTGACTTCAGCACAAGTTAACATTGCTGAAATTGTTTCGAATTTGTATGAAGAAGCCAAACAAGGAGGTGGATCGCAATATTCTAGTATAGGGAACTATTATCTACAATGTGTTCGGGAGTTTGATGAGGAAACAGTTAAACAGATTGATGAACCATTTAGAGAAACCATTTTAGATCCAGTCACAAAGTTTTCAAACTATTTCACAGACATTGATGAAGCTGTTAAGAAGAGAGCTCATAAGAAGGTTGATTATGATCAATGTAAGGCCAAAGTAAGAAGATTGATTGATAAACCGGCTAAGGATGCTGGTAAATTACCCAGAGCTGAAAAAGAATTGGCCATGGCCAAAGATATTTATGAAGAGATTAATGACCAATTAAAGCAAGAATTGCCTCAATTGATCAGTTTTAGAGTTCCATTTTATGATCCTTCCTTTGAAAGTTTAGTGAAGATTCAATTAAGATTTTGTACTGAAGGTTATTCAAGATTGGCACAAATACAGCAGTATTTGGATCAAACTTCAAGAGATGATTATGCTAATGGTGCTTTGGATGGAAAGATAGATGATTTATTGACACAAATGAATGGTTTGAACATTTCTGCTTTGGGTAAAAAGTGATGTTCTCCATATGATTTAAACGCCTTTCAAAAGGTACACAGTATATGCCATTTACTTCATCAGCTCTATTTTAATAAATTCTTCCGCTGGTTTATAGTATTAGATTACCAAATAATGTATAACTTTATTGACCATCGCTCAGACCTGCTTTTTTACGAGGGGTTCTATTTATATGCGAAAAGTGTTATTTCTCAATGGTAATTGAACTCCATCAAAAACACTTTTGAATTCTAATTTTATCACAATTTGATAACTGGTGTTTCATAATTTCCATTTATGGTTCCTTAAGTTAACCTGAGGACATTGATAAGAATTGAATGAAAGTTTTGTTCTTATTCACCTTTAAGTATGATAGAAAAGGAAAAGAAGGTTAAGCATCCTACTTGCTTAATTTCTTTCATAAATTTCTTATTATACTATCCAAAATCAATAATTCTTATTCCATCTTTATTAGTATTCCTTATAGGTTATGATGTAATTTATGATTTCACAATCCATTTTTTCAATAAGTTTTATGCTAATTCTATTTTAGGTCTCCCTTCAGTAGTAGTAGAGCATAATCAACTTGAAAAAATAGGTAGTCTAATAGAATCTTCTATTTTGAAAGATTTTGCTGTTACGAAACTTACATTCACCGATATTACAACTAATAATATTCTTAATTATAATTTTTTCCATCAACTTCATAAAATAACTAATGAATTTTTAGTTAGATACCCTAATATGATATCAATTAATCCTATTCTTAGTTGGAACTTGGGAAAGCTACCACAAAAAGCTTTTCAATTTCATTTGTATAACATCATGAATTATAATTCAAACTATTTATTAAATTCCTTTTTCCTCGATGACATTCTGATTTTGAACCATTTAATTGTTAGCTCAAATGTATTGAAAGTATACCTTTTGCATCCTAAATCTTACACTGATAATTTACATCGAGAATGTTTGGAATATTCATCTAATTTCAAGATTCTTAACATGACATTCACTGAAAATTATAACAGTTTAATTGACCTTGTAAATTATTACTTGTTGATCAATAATTATTTCTCAAATATGACTATAAAGTTATTAAATATTACTATGGGATTCATTTTAGTTCTTGTTGTATTACACCTATATTTATCCATTGCAAATCTACATAGAATTAGATCTTGTTTTGGTTTGGTCTGTGGCTGGGTGATTGAGGTGTTAATTTCTTGTTGTGCTTCCGTCAAAATCACCAGTGTCTTACATGGTTTTAACTCTTGGAAACTGATGTTTGAGCCTTCTAACCCATTCTCCAAGTCAACTTTTGTATTGATGGTTTGTGTTTTAAGCTCAAGGAATTTAATTAGAATCATAAATGATATTTTCCCTGATTCTTTTTCTAGTGATAATTCCACAGTATTGTTAAAAAAATTATTCGACTTCTTTACGGGAGTTAATAATAATACCATAGACGATCCTAAAAAACTACATCTCATTGATTCAATTTTAGGATATTTTAAATTATCCAGTAAGATAAAGATCCCAAATATTACTAAAATTTTGCTAGTCAATGTTTCGTGGTTATTTTGTCTTGAAATGGTTAGCTGCATAATTGTTACCGGTTTCTTTGAAGGTACTTTTGCATCTTTTTTGAATCGAAAGCTTTCAAACTTTTTTCAAATTATTGCTGTTGGTGTAATAATTGATCACCTATTGCAAATTACTTATTTACTTGGTATCATCTTGATTGATTTCCGTAGAAGTGATTTTACAAAAATTTTGAATACCACTGATATTCATATGGTTGAGAATGAATCAAATTTTTTTACTAACTGGTTATTAAAACTAAAATATAACAAGAATGAACGTCCTGCTAGTGACAGTCTCAGGTATAAAGTTGGCTCTTATTTATCAACAGTAAGATATACTACTTCCTTAAAATCTTGGTTTATTGTACTTCCTATGCTTCAATCCATTAATTTTCTTGCTTTGATGACTTGGTCAATATATATTCCTTATTCATTATTGAATGATGAAAATAATATTATTACACATGAAAAAGTCAATGTCTTCCATGACAGTTCAGATATGTTCTTTTATTTAGAAATGTTTCTAATAACTGTCTTATTGTTAGCATTGTCGGCATTGATATTTAAATTTTCTAATTTCCAAACTAATCATGTCCCTGCTAATGTAATAACTAATCCTTTTGAATTATTGGATACAAAGGCTTTTAAATGTATAGACTTGGTGTCTCATCAACTCGATGTGATCAAGATTAAGTCGAATAGTTTATCATCATTCCTTATAACTATAGGTCTAGACCATAAAGTTCTAATTTGGTCACCTTTGCGGCTACCCACTTCGAAACCAATTGATATATCATCCAATGTTGTGATCAATTCTAAGGAGGTGGAATTTTGGCCAATTAATCATATAAATTTAAGTGATTTTGGTGATTATATAATCTTGATAAACTTCAAGTATAAATTGGTTAAATGTTTCTCTAGATTGAAGTTAAAATTTTGTTGGACTAAGTCTATTGATGACAAAGTCAATATTAAGAATGATAAAATTTTAGAATCCTTCTTTAGAGAAAAAACTTTACCCGATTTTTTAAGAATGAAAGTTTTTCAAAATCAACAAAATTCTCGATCAAGAAGAAATAGTCAGGTATCAATGAATGGAAGCTTCCCAAAGCCTTTGGTACTGTCAATCGAATCTGATCCTCAAATGCATAGATTTACAAATAGAACTGATTTTGTATTAATTTTGGAGTCTGGTCAACTTATAACTTATTCTTGTGCAGACGGTGAATACTCAATGTTTAATATTCTTGACAAAGTCTATGAAGATACTTCGGGATTAAAGTTAGTATCGGCAAAACATATCTTCACTCCTAGAGTCAATGACAGAATTATTTGTCACATGAATAATGGTGATATTTTTGTAATGGTGAACATAAATAATCAGTGGAAGTTTAATAAATTAAACTTACAACCAGATTATTATAACCGGGAGATAAAATTACTACCTACCAATGCACCTACTTCCATTAATTCACTTTTGAGAAATTATGATTTTAAATCAGATAATGAAGAGTTTACTAAGACCAAAAATGAATATCGTGAAATTCAAAGTTCTGGTACTAATTTCAACAAAGTAATCATGGAGCCAATTGAATTTGTTGGTATGATGATGAGAGTAAACAATTTAGTGGCACAATTGATTGATATCGAAACGGGTATTATTTTAAAGGAAACTACCGTTGGATACTTCAAACCTCTGACGTTCAAAGTATCACATCTGGAACCCACCCATTGTAGATTTTGTGGATGTGCTTCAGTTCATTCATTATCTATTTTGTATGAAGATTTTTACACTAAAACGGTTATGGTGCATACGTTTACTATACCAGCCAATAGATCTAAAACCAATATTTGTCTAAGAGTCGAAAGAGATCCCCGGGAAATTAGATGTGTAGGTTTTAATGAAGTAAAGGAAGATCAGTATTGGTATGAAAACATTGATAATTGGGAACTCAATCATATCAATATGCTTATAGGGGTTAAACGCCGCCGCCATGAAGATAATATAGAAACGCTGGATGATGAACTTCTGCATTCCACAGGAAGTTCATCGGGGTTCAGTTCTATTAAATCCCGAAGGAGTAAATCGACGAATACGAATAAAAAGGAAAAGCCTCAAATTTGGGAAGGGTTTGTAATGAACTTGAATGATGGTAAGTTAATCGAGTATAAAATGCCCGATGTTGACGATAAGTTGGCTTTTTTGAATAGTAATTCAATAGAAACTTTTGGTTATAAGGCAGTTGCTATAAACTTTGGTAGTATAGTTAAAATACTATACCTTGGTAATGATAAGTTGATTGAACAAAATTTGTTCTTCAACGAAAGTAATGTTAAGGGAACCCCTCCCGGGAACAAAGCAATTAATAATGATTTATTGTTTATTAATAAAAGACGAAGGGGTAGGGGTAGATGAAACTGTATATAAAGTTTAATTTTTAATGTTTATATGTAAAATATAAATCATAAATTGTTGTCATAAATGTAATTGCTGCGAAATGTATAAAAACTACTAGTGTTAAACATGATTATAACCACTGTTAATTTATTGGAAAGTAGCAACATGCCTTCATTATGTAGTTTCTTTGGATAGATATTGTATAATTCCATAATCATTTATAAATAGTTATCACCATCATACGGTTGAAACTACCTGGGGTGTTTTGTGTAACTTACTCCACATTATCGTCATATGCTAAAATAACGATTGAGGTCGGCGCATTCTCACTAATTTATTACGAAGTTACCTTAGAAGCGGTAAAAAGAATGGGAGACGATGATACTATACGTGCAAATTTTCAGCCTTCTGATACCAATTTGTTAAAGTCAGGGGCAAATAATCAACTACTCATAGAAAATCCAATTCTATCGAGTGCTTTATCCAAGGCATTTCCCTATCTATTATTATTTGACAATGTATTAGAAATCATAACCTGGACAAATGAAGATACATATTCCAACTTTTTGATATTAATTGGATATTCAATTCTTGTATTGTATTGGAAGTATGTCAGCTTGATCATCTTACCAATATTGATGAGTTTAACCTTTGCATATATTATCTGGTCAGTTAATTCTATTGTATTTGATACTAGATATAATGAGAAACCAACCATAGATGAAATCATTTATACATTGCATAATATAACAGTGAGATTCGAGATGCTATTTCGTCCTTTTAAAAAGCATGATTTGAAAAGGAAAAACTATATGCGGATATTACTTGTTACAGGATTGCTTACTCCTGTTCATATTGCTATTACGAAATACATCATTCACCCTCAACGATTTATTTGGTTAACTGGTTTATTTTTATTAAGCTATCATTCTTCATGGTCATGGTCAATACGTAAGTTGTTGTGGAGGTCAGTATATGTCAGAATATTGGTATTTTATTTAACTGGATTAAATATTCAATTGATTCAGAATAATGATGACAAAGAAACTAATTACTCCTTTGACAACATATTAACTGATTTCAAAATTATTGATAAAAAAATTGAATCTCCTACTAAACTTAGACAAAGAGTTAGTTTTGAAATTTTGGAGAATGAAAGAAGATGGATTGGTTTAGGTTGGTCAAAGTTTTTATTACCTAATGAGCGATCGGCTTATTGTTTTGAGAAATCTTTCCTTCCTATTTCTAATCTTAAAGACTTTGAATTTCCCGTATTTGAAAACGATTTATATAATTACAATTGGGAATGGTGTGATGATAATTGGACTTTGGATAAAGAATTTAACAAAGGTAAACTTGAAGGTTGGCGATATTGCGATAATAATTGGGACAATTATGAATTTTTCGATGGGTTTTCTAAGTTTACTCGTACTAGAAAATGGATCAGACAAGCTACTTTGGTCATTGATAAAAAGGTTCATGTATATGACGAATAATCTTGAAATCCTAAAATCTTTTATTGTAGAACAATATACATATATCACGTGATGAACTCTTTTTCCTCTTTTTTCCTCATCTAATTTTCTCAAATAGAAAATATATCTCATCGCAGTTTATTCATTGTAATGAGTACTTTTACTGGTAAAGATTACAGGGAGATACCAAAGAAGTATCTAGATCCATCTTTGCCTAAGCAGAAAGATGAGGGGTCAAGAGTTAATGGGAAAGATTGGAAGATACACAAAGATGCTTTTAGAATGAACGCCCTAGGTGTGAATAAGGGAACCAGTTATGCTAAAAGAAATGCCAAAAGATTAGAAGAAGAACAATATAAAGCAAGAATTAATGAACTAAAGAATGAAAAGGAAGAGGCAAGACAAAGTAGAATCAATGACTTAAAAAGAAGAAGAGAAATAAAGGCAGAAAAAGAAAGATACGAGAAGTTGGCCACCAAGTTCCATCAAAAGAAGGTGGACAGATTAAGAAAGAAAGAAAAGAGAAACAAATTATTAAAAGAACGTTAATGATCATGATTCCCAGACAAATATCTTATGAATATATAACTAGTAATTCAATTCCTTATTTACCAATATTAGGTTTCAGTCTTTTGTAGCAGCCTATTTTTACTGGTTTGCCAATAGTAATAGCAAAAAAGGAAGTTCACAGCAAATGTGAGATGCGGTTACCCGGATATAGGCGTGCTACTATAAAAGCAACCGAAATTCCCTCGAATTTCGTTTGTCAAAAAAGTTTTATTTATAGAGGTTTTTGGGTTTTGTGTCACATTCCTGATTTTTTTTTTTTTTTTTGATTACATAAAACCGGAAGGCTGTTCTTGAAAGTAACTTTCCTTTAGATTTCTTTTAAGAAACTCCTTATATAATATATAATATATGCATGTATAGATAGTTGCAAGTCATCCTTATTTACAGTTGCGCTTCTTATATTTATTTTGTTGATATTTGGGATACATTAGTTTGTTAATCTCACGATTATTTAAAATCCACATATAATTAAAACTTCAATATGGATTCATTAAATTTACCAACAACTGCTGCTAAGGCAAAGGCATTTACCGCCGCTAATTCTTTATCATATCCACAAGGCATAGATCCAAATAACAAAGAGCATTTACAAGCTCAAGCTAAACAAGAGCAATCTGAGCAGATGCCAACCAAGGAAGAAAATGAAGCTGAAGTGGAAGAAGAAGGTACTGCGTTAGGTGGTATAATTCCCACTTTACAGAATATTGTCGCCACAGTTAACTTGGATTGTCGGTTAGATTTAAAAACTATTGCCTTACACGCAAGAAATGCAGAATATAATCCTAAACGGTTTGCTGCTGTGATTATGAGAATCAGAGATCCTAAGACTACTGCCTTAATTTTTGCATCAGGTAAAATGGTTGTTACCGGTGCTAAATCAGAGGATGATTCCAAGTTAGCATCAAGAAAGTATGCTAGAATTATTCAAAAATTAGGGTTTAATGCTAAATTCACTGATTTTAAAATTCAAAATATAGTGGGATCTTGTGATGTTAAATTCCCTATTAGATTAGAAGGATTGGCATTCGCTCACGGTACTTTCTCGTCATATGAACCTGAATTATTCCCTGGTTTGATTTATAGAATGGTTAAACCAAAGATTGTGTTATTGATTTTTGTTTCTGGTAAAATTGTTTTAACTGGTGCCAAACAAAGAGAAGAGATTTATGCTGCTTTTGAAGCTATTTATCCCGTGTTGAGTGAATATAAAAAATCATGAAGTTATGAAAGAAAAGAAAAAATTAATTTGATGACTTTATAATAGAAGGAGGACCAAAAAAAAGTGTATTGTATTTTGTATTTTAGCATATCTGCTTTTATAGAATGATCTTAACTTCCTTCTTGTCATTCTATAAAAGTATATAGTTAATAAAAATAATTTTAATTTTATGCATTAATGTCATTACTTTCTATATACAAGAATAGATTAACCGTTTAACCACTGAAAAAATGAACATCTTTCATTATCATCTAGCCCCAAGTTCTTGGAACAGCACCAGAATTTCTTGCCTCGGGTATCTGGATTATTAAGACTTGTTTTAAGCTCACAAGGAAGTCCATGTCTACATTTGGGAGGTTCACCATATGCCATAAACAAAGATGGCAGCGATCTTCGTGGAGTTTTAGGAAGGGTTTCTTGAATATATGATTTAGACATCTCAGTAGAAGAATCTCTTTTAAAAAAGAAATGATTGATTGTCAGTTGATCCCTTGTTGGTTTTCTACTTTTATAAATAGGTTTTTCCTTAGAACTATCCGTTCCATTTTTGTTTGTGTAATTGTTACTTTCGACTGATGAAACAGACCTTTTCTTTGATGTGAACATAGTAGTAATATCATGATGTCGAATAAGTTTATAATAATATTGGGCTTCGAATGGTAAATCAACTTCGAGATTCAATTTGTCCTGATCTATGTCTTCTATAAACTTGAAGTCAGTGAATACAGGGCAATGATCAGAACCCATTAAGAAGGGCCAAGCGTTAGCATTGGTAATATTTTTGGCTAAAAAGTCATTACTTGTTAATATCAAGTCTATTCTTGAGCCATAGTTAGTTTGCCTTGCGCCCGTCATGGTATTCCATACAGTGTATAGACCCATTCGTCTTTTCTGGAAAAGCCTAGTAGTATCATAAAGGAATTGATTATCAAATTTAATTTGATCATAATTACCAATTGTAGGATAAACATGGGTATTCATTAGTTTTCTAGAAAAAGTTTCAAACTTAAAGTCAACACATTGAGTTAGATTAGCCTTTTCAAATAAATCACCCGTTGGAGTATAAGAAACGAGTTTCTTTTTCTTTCTTTCATTAATAGCATCAGCTTGATCAATCAAATCGAGATGAACATTTAAATCACCAATTATAATAACCTCTTTTTTAAGTTCAAATTTCAAGAACTTACACCTGTCAATCAACACCTCCATAAACTTCAGTTTGAAAATATGTCCCTCATCGGTACCCATGGAGTTAGCAGGACAATACAAGGCAAAGATTACTATATTAGTCGCCAATTCGATTACCACACATCTACCTTGACTATCAATATCTAAAGCTAAGCTCTCATCTATATTTTCAGGATAACCACCTATAGATAGTTCAGGAGATAGATCAATATACCGTTTCAGACCATCAGACAATGGAGATTTGAGATGACCAGTTAAACCTTCTTCTGCTTTTAAAACCTTCAAGTTAAATTTTATTTTATCATCTTCATGTTCATCAGGTATTCTAACAAACAACCCTACACCACTATAACCTTTTTTGGCCCTTGGTAACGACAAAAAAGACTTATACCCAGGAATATTAGCTAGTTGAACTGATGATAAATTCTCATTTGTAAGCTTTAATTCTTGCAAAGTTATCACATCTGCCTTCAATCCTTTAAAGAGGCAATTGAAATTATTTCTAAAATGAGTCCAGGGGAAATAATTAAACAAAGTCTTGACCCCATTGATATTAAACAGAACAAATCTTAAAGAATCGTGTTTAGCGTCAATCTTATTCAATGGTTCTTGATTAAGCAATCTATCATAATTCATCAATAGAATTAACTACTATAGACTCCACTATTTTCCAAGATAATTTTTTTTGGAACAAAAGAAAAATTATACCGCCTTCAATATTTTTACTGTTTTAGCAATGACAAAGTTTCAGTCTTTTTCTCACCTCTATATTGTTAATGTTTTTTTATTGATTTTTGAGGTTTTGTTTTTCTGTTTTTGTTTTCCTTTATTGTCTCCAAATTTGAGCCCCTAAACTCACATAGAAAGTCTAGATCTTCACGCGTCTACTAAAAGCTCAAAACCAACGCGAAGAAAGTGGTGAAAGGATTTTGTGGGAAAAATTTTAATTTATAGAATAAACAATCACACTTTCCTTTAACAGTCTTGTAAAAAAAGAATATTTATAAAACAATATTTTTGAATAAAGCATAGCAAATAAGTAATTTCAAACTTTAGCGTCCGTTCTTTTTAATTACCTTTTTGACTTTTTCTTTTAAGTAATAAAGATCTTTTTAGGAGTCAAAGGCGTTTGATATTTGTTGATATTCCAACTATTGATTCATTCTTGACTTCATTAGCTTGAAGAGATTTTTTTTTTTTTACAAAAGTATATAGATCATGCTAGAGTCAGATACATTTTTGAAGAATTCACCTTTCCAACTTAGTCATGCTAATGATTCATCATCCAATTTTAGCTTATCTAATACCACGCCTGAGTTATTGAAATTTCAATTACAAGAGGAACATCGTGATAAACTTAAAGACATTAATACTTTAGATGCTAATAACAGTTTCCTTAATAATGAAGTTTTCCAAAACTCTTTTAATAACCATTTACAATCTAAGTTAGATGAAGGTGATATAATTATTGACGAGCTTCCAAGCTTAATTTCAACTCCTACTTCCGAATTTGATGATACTGAGAATTCTGAGCAATCTTTAGATGATGTTAATAGGAAGATCAAACCAAACTACATGAATTTAAAAGTTTTGATAGAAAATTCAGCATTTGAAATTTCAAAAATTGATAAACATTCTGTTCTTTCATTAAATAAATCCAAAGATACAAAGTTATTGCTTGAAAAGAAAAAAGAGCTTAAGGCTTATTTTGTTTCTAAATTTTCAATTTCCCAACAATTCATTAGTAGTATTATGTCTATGGATGATTTGGATTCCGAATTATTGATTAAAGTCTTGAAATCTACCAATAAATTGAATGAAGCCATTTTGAACTTAAATGAAGAAATTAATGACTTGACCTCGAAATTGAATAACCATAATATATCCTGCTTATTGTTAGGATATGTGGAGGATATTAGGTTATCCAATTTAAAGGCTAATATGGGGTCTCAAACAGGGGGAGAAAACAACAGTCAGATTCTTGATAAATTCGTTTCTTATGTAGCATCAATATCAGTTCAAAGAAACATTAATTTACCTGAACCTTTAGATAATGCTGAAACTATTGAAGGAAAATTTGATTGGATTCAAAATTGTATTGATACTATACTAGAAGTTAGTCCTCATCCCAATATTAATGTTAATGATACTCAACTTGAATCTACTGAATTATCTATGGATAGGTCAGTGACTAATGTCAGTGCTCCATCTACCAATAACAATAGTCCATACAAAGAAATGGATAGTTCGATGTTAAATGAATCATCATTCTTATCTTATTCCCCTAATAGAAATAACAATGAAAACAACAGAATCATTAATGAGTATAAGACAGCTTTAAATGATTTAAAGTTTTCTCATCAATACTTGTTAAAAGAATTTGAATATTCTAAAGAACATTCAATGAAAACAATTCATGATTACCGTAAAAAGAATAAAAAATTAGAAAAAGAATTACAAAAATATAACAAACCTGCTTCATCTAGTGACATACAGTCTAAAGATCTTGAAATATCAAAATTACGTAAAGAAATTAATGGTTTACGAATCGATTCTATGGGATCTAATCTTAGTCCCCGTCCACTGGGTGAATTTTCTCCAAATATGGATACCAGTGAAGACCTGGCAACTAGATCTTCTAATGCTACTAGTAGTGGTATATTAAGAAAAGAATTTAAGAAGATTATTGGTGATATGCAAGATCAATATGAAGTAGAATTGAATGAAGAAAGAATCAACAGACAGAGGATAGAAAAAGAGTTGGAAAGGTTAAGAAATAAGTAATGTTTATAGTAGACTTTTGTAATATGTATGTATCTATGTTTCTAATGTATTTTTATTCGGACACTGAAAAATTATACCGGATTTAACGTATCAATCGCGTATTTAGATAAAAGTAACATATTTGATCTCTTTCTTGACTGTGCAAAATACTCAAATAGTGACTCAATAATGTCCGGTGAGTCTAATTATGATATAGAAATATTTCCCTCCAAAGGTACATCCCTTTATAAAGAATTTCATGTGTTACACTTGATATCCTTATCCGATGAATATCTAAAGCAAGCCCACCAGAATGTGACAAACGTAAGGATATATACCAATGGTCAAGAACAATATTTTAAACTAATAAAGCTTTCTATTAAAACATTGCTTTTTATCCTTAAGAAATATAAAAACACGCTTTCTCCTGAAGTGGAAACCTTTGTTCTCATAAGCTTAGCTAGGATATACTTGGAAGAGACTAGAAATTTTGACAAAGCAGAACACTATGCAAATTTAGCTCTAGCCGTTGCATTAGAAAACAGAATGATCGAACATACGGTATTATGTCGTTTGCTTATAGTTCGAGCTCTTAAACAGACAGATAATCGGCTTGCGTTACGTGTGTTAAAACCTATGGCCGATATTTACAGTCAGTATCCAGATATTGTTACTTTCTTTAGTATCATAAAATTTGAAATTGATTATGATAGTCTACACTTACAAAAACATTGTCCTTATGAGATGTCCAGTGATATTATGAAAGCAGTTTTTTATATAAATCTAGCTACCAAGTTTCTCCAAAGCAGCAATATATCATATTGTCTAGATTTACTCAGTAAGTCGGAAACTCATTTAGAAGCGTTAGAAAATCCACCCATTCAAGTGCAGGCTATGGCTCATTTGTTAAAATATCAATGCTATATATTATTTGGTGATAACCTACTAATTCAGAACTATTTTGTTCATTTGAATGAGTTCACCAAACGTCGAGATGTAATAGCTTGGAAAACTGATTCTCATGATAATAGGATAAGGATACCCATTGAAATGGCCAATAATCGATATTTTAATTTGATAGTTTCATGGATTTCTGGTAAAGAGTTTTTCCTGTTATTGTACAATTTATTAAGTATCCCATCTTTGACAAACGGTAAATCTAGAAAGAGTACAAATATTTTAAAAATCAGTATGGGCTTAACGGCTATAGAGAATAATTCACCTCAGAATTCCACTACCAAAGGATATAATTCTTTGGCAGAGATTCAAATGAAAACATCAAACTTAATGAAAATTAACCATAACCTTGAATACTACAGTCTTTGGGCCCGTCTATTATCCGGAAATGCAGTAACACCTGAAGAATTAGTTTTGAGTCTTCCTAAAGATTTCAATCTTGATGGGTTTCTGGCTAATTTTAGTAACCGTATCATTTATTTAAATGGTATAATTCAACTGCTAAAAGGGAATCGAGATAAAGCTTTCGAATCATTTACTTATCTTCTTAGAACCAAAGATGTCGATTTGGAATTAAAATTATATTCTGCTTTGCAATTAATTACTGTCATATTTACCTTAAAAATTACCGATTCCATCTCCGAATTGACATTCAGAAAGTTATCAAATGATTACTTTGAATTCATTACTAGTTTAGAGGATCATTTGTCTAAACATGGAAACTTTTTGTTACAAAGAGGGGAAATTGAAGTCACTATTACCACAGTAAAAAAACTATTTGCAGCATCAGAACTGGTTGTTACATCAAACAATGCTTCAGATATCGATAGATTGCAATCATTATTTACTATTTGCTTGGTTTATCTCACAGCAAATAACAAGCAAGATTTACAAGATTCACAAAGAGCAATAGAAAGTTGTATATTAGTTACTGAAGTGGAAGAGTCTAATGATTTCTTAATCTTTCTTAAGTATAATATTACAAAGATTTATGCAGATCGGTTGACTCAATATGGGAAATTAGAAAGAGCAGAAACGGCCCGACTTCAACAAAATTATCTTAAGGAGATACTTTTGACCAGAGAATTTGGCAAGAATCTTAGCCTTTAATCATTTATTACATATAGATCTTCTTTTTTTATTTATAGTAATATAGTTATTTATCAATTAATTTTACAGATTCAATGTGTATTGTTTATGAAAGTTCTCTTCTCGAGATTAAAACATTTACTTCTTTTGCTTTTTCAGTTTTTCTGGAGTTTCCTCTTCAGCCTTTCTTTTTTCCTTCTTTTCCTTCTTTTCCTTCTTATCCTTCTTATCCTTCTTTTCTTTCTTTTCCTTTTTGTCTTTCTTTTCTTTCTTTTCTTTCTTTTCTTCTTTTTCTTCTTTTTCTTCACTATCTTCCTTTTCACCATCATCACTATCTTTCTTTGGTAATTGGATTTCAGGAGCTTGTAATTTTGATTCTGGAACAGGAGGAGCAGGGTCATTTTCATGATCTTTGTAGTCTTGTTTCCATGAATCAGGAGTATTTTCATTAACTCTACCATATTTATCCAATTTACCGTCAGTCTTTAATTGTTTCTTCTTTTGAGCAATTGGACCTAATCCCCATCTTCTAGGATAGGTATCACGTTCCATAATACATCTCTTAACCTTAGCAACAACACCATGATCACAAGATTGAAGATCAACAGCAGTCATTTGGGCAACACCAATGGCAATGGCTTCACCTTTAGTGGTCATTAAGACAACTTCATCATAAACTTCAATACCATCTTCATAACGTAATAAACCAGGAATCATTAATTTAGCCCCATAACAAACAGCATTAACAGCAGAGTCTTTAACCACAATTCTCTTGTAGCCGACTAATAATGTTTCTAATGGTTTTATGATTCTTCTCAAATAGGATTCATCTCTAGTATTGTCGTAAACATATTGGGCATCTAAAACATCATGTAAAGTAACCAAATTTTCATTTTCATTTAAGGCACCAGAACGAACTCTACGCAATTCTTGCATATGACCACCAACACCTAATAACATACCTAAATGAACACATAAGGTTCTCATATAAGTACCAGCTTCACAAGAAGACCAGAAAACACCCAAGTTCTTCTGGTTATCGAATTCAATTAATTTAGAATCATAAATAGTACGGACTCTTAATTGTCTTTTAACAGCAGAAATCAAAGGTGGTCTTTGGAATAAAGCCCCAGTTAAATTTTCTAATGATCTACCGAAATCTTTGGCATCTTTTAATTCATCATGTAATCTAACAATACAGACATACTCCTTACCTGCACCTTGTTGGGATTTAACCAATCTAGTAGCTCTATCAATGCAGACAATTAAACAACCAGTAACTTTAGGATCCAAAGTCCCAGAATGACCTGTTTTTTCACTTCTTAATATTCTCTTAATCCAGGCAACAACTTCATGAGATGATGGATTTGATGGTTTATCTAAGTTAATAATACCTGAAGAAACATAGGATTTGATGTCTCTCTTTAATGGTGAACATCCGGATGGTATAGGGGTATAATGTCCACTTCTGACTAACAACTTATCGTAGTCTTTTAATAAGAGTGGCCAGTCTGAAGTATCATTTGTAGGCTTAACAGCCTCAGGTTTAATAACGTAATCGTCTGACATTTTGAAATACTTTTTAATAGACTGAAAAGTTTTTTTCTTTTAATTTTTTTTTTCCTCTTCTCTTTTCTCAATGAGAAAAAATTTTAGAGGTAACCATCGCAGGGTATATGCAGGAAAAACAACAAACCTATTTCATAGATAGCGTTAATGGTTAACGATATATTAAGGGATCTGTTTGTGTTTGTTACTATGTGATGATTGATATATACATATATAATTGATATAGTTATATGATGCATGCGGTTATTATTGAATTTCCATTTTTTTGGCAATTTCACTTTTGGTCAATTCTAGCCAAAATAATTCTCTCCCTATATTCCTTACTGATTTGACACAACTATTAAAGTTAGAATCATTGATGAGTTCATTTTGGGAAGGGAAATTACCATTTATTAAAGAAAGCGTATCTTTATTTGCTTTAATTTCACTAACCAAGTCATAGAGTTGACTAGTTAATACCAGATCCGGTATTACAAGTTCATCTAAATTAACGTTTCTTTGATGGGTAACATGAACATTAGTAGGATCCCTAGTATTTAATTCATGCGTATGCTGTAAATTATCATTAAGACTTGTTATGAGGGCTAATTGATTGGTCAAATACGACAAATGTGATTGTAGAATATCTTTATTAGCTAAGGCCAACGATTGATGATGGGTTAATTGATCATAAAGACCATTGATTTTGGCTGTATTCATATTTACTCTTTCCAAGATTTCATTAGTGTTCTCTGGAAGATGAGGTAACATTTTATTGATTTCACTTGATAATTTATGCAAGGCTTGGAGTTTTCTAGTGTCAGAGTTATTATCGTTTCTATCATCTCTATCCATGAGATCAGCCTCGGCTGTGGGTACAGATATATGACTACTTGATTGAGTTGGTTGTCGGGATAGTGGCTCTGATCTCTGGGGGGTTACATGTCCTTGTCCTGGTCCCAACGCAGGACCCGTTGGTTGAACAAATGATTGACCAGAAATACTTCTTTGGTGTCTAAAAGGTTCAATACCAGAAGACAGTGTGCTTTGTGCCGGTATATGAGGAATTGGAGGACTTGGATTCTCCACGGGTAATGGAAGTGGGGCTTGGTATTTCAAGGGGATCGAGCTAGTGGATGGTTTAGCAGGAACTGGGGTGCCTGATCCTGGAGTCATTGAACGGGTCGAAGACAGCCCAGTACCTTGTGGAGAGATAGTCCGGGTATCATGTGGAATACCAGTAAAATTAATAGGTACTTTGGAAGGTTTAGGGGGTATTGGTGGATTACCTGAAGGGGTATATCTGACTGGAGTTTGATCTATTGTAATGGGCAAGTCCTTTTCAATAACAGCGGTAAGGATATCTATAAGGCGAATTAAGTTGAAGGACTTGATGGAACTGAAATTAGTGGCTCGACATTCACGATACCAATCTGACAAGTACGGATGATAAAACTTACCTTGACTATCAACAAAATTACCTGGCTTTAAAAATATACCTTTAGACTTATCAGCAACTATAAACACCATAGGCATACCGTTTACATCTTCATTCAAATCAGGTTCAACAAATGGATAATTAAGCGGGACCCAAATTTGGACAGGAACTTCTAGACCTCTAACAAAAATATTCCCATATAAGTTGATTAACAAACTTGATCCACCAGTATAGGAAGAAGTGAATACTTGAGTTCTCACTCTAAACAGTGAGAAGTGCTTTTGTAAAAATTGATATAAATGAGTGTATGCTACTTGTTTATTGTTATATTGAGGTTGAAGCACATTGAACAACCAATTGGCCAATTGTGGTGGTAGTTCATTCATTATATATGTGATCCACCTTTATCACCTCTGTATAGATTTTTGACGCTGGTCGCACTCTCCTTATAGTGCGAAGTGAAATCATTCTCAGTCTTTCGTTGACTTTTACTCCTTGTTGTGTAACATTATTGAAGCATGAGTGGGTATGTAATAGATATGGGCTAAGAAAGTGGAAAGTGTGAATTGGATTTGGCATCATCAATGTAAAATGATATACTGGGAATTCAAAAACACAGACTTGCTATTAGGAATAGGCCCAAAGAATCAGGACTAGTCCGTACTAACTAATTTAGGTACACTGTATTAATTGTATTTGTGGTGGTGGTAGCTATCTCATCTCTTGTATGGGTGACTGCTCCGAAAGAGAATAGAACCGTGTGGAGGTCATCTATAATATTAGGGTTAGCCATGTGCTTTTTAATGTGGGCTATCACCTACCTAAGTCAGTTACACCCATTGATAGTTCCAAGAAGGTCAGATTTAAGACCAGAAAATTAGACTTTTCCTTTTCCTTTTTTTTTTTGTTATCTTGTTCATGTTGATGAATTGTTTCTTCAATCAAAACATATAGTACATACTTTAATTCTATTTGATAGGTTTACTTCCGGGTAATGCAATACACACACCTAAATTTTGTCTCGCAGAAACCTCACTTTAAATCTGAAAAATAATAGTAAAAAAAAATTTTTTTTTTTCTTTTCTTTTCTTTATACTTTATCCTCTTAATAGTATATACTTAAATATAGTATATACGAATGTACATTTATAAAGCTTAAACCATTATCAATATTAATAATTTTAACCCTTGAATACACTTATTACACTCCCGTTTCTGCCCCATATTCTTTACGCTCCATAGAATACTGGGTTCTGGTGAAGGAGAAGATCAAGCCTTGTTAGTAGCTTGGACATTTGATACTTGTCCAAGTTATGACACAAGGATCGTGTGATGGTTGTATCCGTGTGTGGCAATCTTGCAATCTTGCATTATTGTCTGATCGGCCTCACTATATTTAAAAAAATGTAGACGAAACTGTAGGGAATACTGTAGAAAACTCAATTAAGAATTAAAGGTTTCAACTTTTATACCCAATTTAGTTTTAGTGTTTTAATTGAAGATCGTTTAGGTTTTGGACCTGAAAACCTTATTCAACAATTCTGAATTACAACCCGTACTCTTGTTTTTCCTATACAAGGTAATAATTTGCGACATCCCGTTGTTGCCTTGATAATGATTATCTGATGAGAACACAACAATTTTATATGCAATATATTCTTCTAATAAGTAGATAAATTTCAATCCTTGTATATTACTATAGACAAAACTAAACAAGACGACCAGCTACTTCGATGCTTTTTGCTAAAAACAATACCGAAGTGCTTGAGAGCCAAAAGCTGACAAATCTAGATTCTGCATCCCTGACTCAATCTATTACGGGAGAAAATGATCTAAAAAGAAAGTTAAAGAATCGTCATATATCTTTGATAGCTTTAGCGGGTATCATTGGACCTGGGATTCTTATTGGGGCTTCTTTAGCCTTGCTGAATGGACCTGCTAGTTTAATCATTGGGTTTGCTCTCATTGGTATAATTGCTTTCATAATGATGCAATCGTTAGGGGAATTATCGACAATATATCCTACAGGTGGTGCTTTTTCAACATGGGGTAATAAATTTGTTGATAGGGCGTTTGGAGCTTGTGTGGGTTGGTATTATGTTATAATTTGGATTGCCGTGTTAGCTAATGAATATAATACTACGGCGGCAATTTTACAATTTTGGGGTCCTCAGGTGCCAATTTATGGTTACGTCTTAATCTTTTATGCTGCCTTCATGGCGTTTCAATTCTTAGGGGTTGGCGCTTTTGGGGAAGCTGAATTTTGGTTGGCATTATTTAAAATTATTGGTATAATAGCGTTTTATATTTTTTCAATCATTTATGTTTCTGGTGGTATTAGTGGAACTGCTGCCTTTGGGTTTCATTACTGGAATGATCCGGGGCCCTTTAACGATGGTTTTAAAGGTGTAGCTAGTACTTTTGTTTTTGCTTCTACATTTTATGCCGGTATTGAAGCCGTGGCTATTGCAGCAAGTGAAACCAGAAACCCATCTAAAGCCATTCCCAATGCTATAAGACAAACTCTTTTCAGAATCATTGTTATCTATATGGGTGTATCCATTACCTATGGTATGACTGTTCCCTATGATGATCCGACTTTGAATTCCTCAAACAAAACATTTCAATCACCCATGACCATAGCTATCGCTAGAGCCGGTTGGGAAGGCGGGGCTCATTTGATTAATGCATTTATTTTATTCACCTGTATTTCGGCTATTAACTCATCCATTTATATTGGGTCTAGAACTATTGTGAACTTGGCAAAGGAAGGTGCAGCTCCTAAATTGTTAAGTTGGGTTGATAAAAGAGGGGTCCCTTATACTGCTGTCATATTAATGAATAGTTTTGGTCTTTTATCATTAATGAATGTCAGTACTGGTGCAGCAAAAGCTTACGGTTATATTGTCAGTCTCTCTGGGGTTGGTGTGTTTATTGTTTGGGGTTCAGTATGTTTTATGCATATTAGATTTAGAAGAGCTTGGACTCTTCAGGGAAGACCTATAGAAGAAATTCCTTATAGAGGACTTTTGTATCCTTATTTACCAATACTTGGTATTACTTTGAATTTATTCTTAGCTCTCATCCAAGGTTGGAAGTATTTCGTTCCTTTTCAAGCTGGTGATTGGGTTGATGCTTACATTTTGTTACCATTCTTCTTTGTTCTTTTCTTTTTCTTCAAACTTGTTAATAAAACTAAATGGGTTAAACTAAGCGAAGTAGATTTAGATGAAGGAAGAAGAATGGATTTAGATTAGTTCATATTTATGCTTCTTTTTTTTTTTTTTTTTTTTTTTTTTTTTTTTTTTTTTTTTTTTTTTTTTTTTTTTTT